>CAIGRT010079244.1:0-12275 GCA_903798405.1 Fraxinus platypoda | reverse complement strand
ATAAGGCTGAAATTGAAAATCAACTCGGCAAAAGAATAAGACACGTCAGATCTGACCGTGGTGGTGAATACTATGGCAGATATGACGGATCATGAGAACAACGTCCAGTGTCTTTTGCTAAATTCCTAGAGGAATGTAGAATCGTCCAATAGTACACCATGTCAGGTTCTCCTAGCATGAATAGGATTGCTGAAAGACGAAACAGAACACTTAAAGACATGGTATGGAGTATGATTAGTCATTCTACCTTACCATAATCTCTCTGGGAAGAAGCATTAAAACTTGCAGCTTATATTCTTAATAGAGTTCCAAGTAAAGCAACTGTCAAAACTCCTTATGAGCTTTGGACGGGAAAAAATCCTAGTTTGAAGAACTTACACATTTGAGGTTGTCCAGCTGAGGCAAGGCCTTATAGGCCATCGGAAAAGAAACTGGATTCCAGAAGTGTTAGTTGTTATTTTATTGGATACTATGAAAGGACAAATTTTATGATTCCACTACCAAATCAATTTTTGAAACGGTAAATGTCGCGTTCTTTGAGGATGTGGAGTTTGTGGGAGGAGATAAAGTTAGGGATTTTGTCTTTGAGGAGGAACGTATAAAGATCCCTCCTATTGCAATTGACAATGATCGGGATCGGGGAAAAATTCTTGCTCCAGATCTTATTCAAAAAGTAATTTCGGATCGAGACAATATTCCAAAACCCCCTATAAACAATCAAGAAATTGTTCTAGGAGAACAAACTCAACAACCTCAAGAACAAATGTTATTAAGGAGATCCACTAGAAAAAAAGTGAAATGCAATTTCGAATAACTTTATAGTATTTCTCCAAAAATATGAGGATGGCGTTGGATTGATGAAAGAAGATCCTATCAACTTTCATCAAGCAATGAAAAGTAATAATTTCCAAAAGTGGATTGATGGCAGGGATGAGGAAATATAGTCCATGAAAGACAATGACGTTTGGTAACTTGTCTCATTGCCTGAAAGGTACGAAACACATTGGTTGTAAATGGATATATAAAACTAAGAAGGATTCGAAGGGTAATGTGGAAAGATATAAGGCTCATCTTGTTGCAAATGTCTTTACTCAAAGGGAAGACATCGATTACAAAGAGACTTTCTCTCTAGTTTCAACGAAAGACTTTTTAAGGAATATAATGGTACTTGTGGCACATTTTGACACATCAGATATATGTAAAGACAGCGTTTCTTAATGGTGACATTGGTAAGACGATATATATGGTATAACTGGAAAACTTTGTGTCAGAGACTCAAAGAAAATGGTTTGCAAATTAAAGATATCCATTTGTGGGCTTAAGTAGACTTCCCATCAATGGTATCACAGATTTCATCAAATAATAATTTCGTTTGGATTTGAGATGAATGTGGTTGATGATTGTTTATACCAAATGTTCACTGGGAGTAAGTATATATTCCTAGTATTGTATATCGATGACATACTGCTTGCCATAATGATATAGGCTTGTTGCACGAAACTAAGAAATTTCTATCAAAGAACTTTGAGATGAAAGATTTTAGTGACACCTCTTTTGTATTAGGGATTCAGATACATCGAGACCGTCTTCGGGGTATTCTTGGATTATCACAAAAAGAACTATATTAAAGAAAATGCAGAAAATTTCCTATGCTTCAGCAATTGAGAGTTTAGTGTATGCTAAGGTATGCACGTGTCTGGATATATCATTTATGCGCTATTTGCAGAGAACAAAAGATTACATACTCACATACAGAAAATCAAACCAATTGATGATCATTAGTTATGCTGATTCTGATTTTGCTGGATGTCAAGACAGTAAAAGATTCACATCAGGCTATGTCTTCCTGCTGGTTGGAGGAACTATATCCTTGAAGAGTGCTAAGTAGACACTCATAGCTTCTTCAACCATAACAGCGGAGTTTATAGCGTGTTATAAGGCATTCAATCAAGGAATATGACCGTGGAATTTTGTCACTGGGTTGCAGATTATACATGGAATTGAAAGACCACTTAAGTTATTTTGTGATAATAAGTCAGCATTCTTGTATTCAAATAACAATAGGAGTTCAACAAAGTCTAAATTTATAGACATNATTCAAATAACAATAGGAGTTCAACAAAGTCTAAATTTATAGACATCAAATTCTTAGTTGTTAAAGAAAGAGTTCAGAGTGGTCAGGTTACTATAGAACATATTGAGACAAACTCCATGATAGCGAATCCATTCACTTAAGGTCTACCACCCAAAGTCTTTCAGGAGCACACCGTTCACATGGATGTTGTAAATTTTGATGATATGCTAGTTTAATGGGAGTTTGTAATTTTGGATGTTGTCTTTTTGACACATAATTTTTGGTTGTGCACATTCAAGTATATTTCAGTAATAAAGTATTCAGTTCAATTTTCACTCTGATTAAAGTTTTTTTTAGTTTGATCTCATAAGGTATTAAAGAATAAAGTAGGACCAGTTGGAAATAGGCATGTTTGGATCACATTGAATGTAATTTTCATACTACACATCCACACTTGATTTATGTCATTTGATTGTGTTGATATACATGACCATTGATGGGTTTAGTTATGATACTTGTAACGAAGACCGCTTTGATTCTATATTGATATAATCAATGAAAGAGATTGTTCGAAGATGCTTTTGGTTATGACAGCAAAAGTTTTTGAGCTCATAAGGCTATACACATTTATAAGGTAACATATGTGGTCCAAATGGGAGATTGTTGGGAAATTATTTGATTTGTCATATGGGCCAACATATTAATTAATTGTGTATAAATGCTATCTTAAAGTTAAGTCCAAAATTAAAGTGATCTAATAAAGAATTAAGTAATCAGGATTTGGGCATCCATATAAAGTGTGGACCGGATTATGTATGTACGATCGGATCCATTTGGGTTTGTATTTGACGATGGGCCGAATACATATGGAACTTAGGCTGGATGTGTAGAGGCCGAATTCATTAAGGTTTGTATTTGATGAGGGGCCGAATACATATGGAAACTATATATAGGGTTATGATCCCTAATTCATATGCAATTTTTCTCATTCATTGTGTCATCCCATTAATACAAGAATTAATAGAGAAAGCATATTGAAGATAAAGATTCTAAACCCACAATCAAGAATCAAGAATTATAATCTAGAAATCAAGATTTAAAGATCCAAATTCAAGATTCAAGATTCATTATTCAAGATACAAATCAATGGATCAATGTTTGTTCCGCATTAATTAATTTTCTTGGTGATTTGACATGGAGATCTTGGCAATTATATAATGTTTATAAAGTTTAAAGTTCATGAAAAATTCTACAGGATTTGATTGAGGTCAAGTGATTTTCTAAACATGAAGAAGCAAATGATCTTTTTAAGTCAATTTTGATAATGGAAGACTTTACTCCATGCCTTAACGTAATCTCAATAATTATATGAAAAGTAATATTTTCTTCTCTTCTGTCAATTTAATCCTCTATCTTTAAGACTAGTTACTCTCTGTAAGAAGGCTTTGCTAAAATCGTTTTCTTTTTTGTTCTTATCATTATGAACAAATTACATGGAGCCTAGCTAAGTTATAATTTCCTCGAAGGACTATCTAGTTCTATTACTCGATGTGCGTATATAAACATTTCACATTGTTGAGTAAAAATACTAATTTGATTAATTCATTTTCATAACTTTCTTGATAAATACTCTTTGGTTCAATCAATGCTCCTTTTAAAGTTTTATCCTGACTTCAAAATTTTGCGTTTGATTGACTTGGTGATGCATGAATTAAAGCATTTATGAGCTTTGAGGAGCTTTGATCACTACTTCGTTTTCCTCTTTTCCTTTCCCGACCTCGGAAAGGTCAACCATAGATTGTCCCTGCAAGAATTCCCTTATTAAGTAATCAGATAAAGAATTCGAATCTCCATAAATAAACTCAATACAAAAGTCAAACACATAATATAGCCGACCATCTTGTAAAAATTCATTCTAAAACAATATTTTTACATTTTTTTAAAAAAAAAAATTCTTTGGATAACTTGCAATCTATTTGTAATAAAAATCCTTGATTTAGTAAATAATCTTGAAATTTAGCCCTTGTTTGGGCTCCATTATAATGTATTTTTAAGGAAAATATAGTTTGGAATAATGCTTTTTTTAAAGAATGTGTAGTTAAAAAAGATGATAAATTTTTGAGTTTATGTATAATATTATTTTATTACAGAATATGTGATTAAAAAGAAGAGAAAAAATGCATTTTTGATAAAATGAAGCTCAAACAGGGCTTAGTAATACATTTTACTATGGAATGATCTTTTTTTAATAGTTTAATAATTTTCTAGGTTAGAATTTCATGTTCCAAAAGATAATCAAATAAGTTCTTTATTATTTTTATTAAGATTCTATTGCTTAAAAATTCCTCAATAGCCTATTTTCGATGTATCTATCCCCAAAATTTTATAATAGGATGGAACTGGCAAACTAAACAAGGAATTTGCTTTCTCAAGCTTTATTGTTCTAATAGCCTCTATGTGAAGGGGTGCTTTTTAAATTGGTTTGGTAAAACTTCCTAATTTTCACTTTAAATTTTCAACAATTGCATACTTACACAATGACATTTTGAATGGTAAAAGACAAAGATGCCCTTAAGTAAACAATACAATTACAAAATTTTATGTAAAAGACAACACTACATTTTTAGTTAACAAGGAAAAACCAAATACTTCACACTTCAAATTTCAAAATCAGTTAATTTTTCTTATCTGTTTATTCTAACACGGATAAAAACTCTCTCATTTTTCATCTGCTTCAAGCTCAAAATCTCAGAAATTGATCAAACACTGAACAAGAAATTTTTTTTACGTCTATCGGTTCAAATTGGTAAGTATATTTATGTATGTTCAATTTCATTTTCGTTAAATTAGTATACGTTTTTAATCGATAAATATTATTTCGACGTAGATTAGCATGTATATAAATTTTTTTAACAGATCTATAACTTTTTGAAGTATAAACAAGAAAAAAATTCATTTGCATATATATCATGGTCGTAACAGTCGGTTTTTTTTTAAATCCTGTTGTCAAGTGGTTGGGCCGATTTTCAAACTATTTTTTTATAATTAAAAATTTTGTTTCTTCATGCTGGTATGGTTGTAATTTCAATTTGTTATTTTGGTGATATCAAATTGGATGAAAAATATCGATGGGTATGGAAACGAACGAGTGATATACGTGATGGTATTCCAATTTCCATAGCATCAAGCACATCATATGCGAAAATGTACAATGATTTACAAAAAAAGTTGAAATTCGATCTCTCTCATTACGATATGGAACTGAAATTTTAATTCAACGAACATTCATCCATTCCAATTCCACCAATGAAGGCTGCTTCTAATACTAAAGTGAATTATTTATTTGAATTGAACAAAATGTACACAATTCCTCTTTTTGTAACTTTAGTGAGAAAGAATGTCGCTGAACGTGAACACGAAGATTCAGATAGAGGGATCACAATGCCATGATTTTTGGGACACAATGGAGATAGCTCATGAGTTATTTTGAGACATTTGTTTCTCATTGTGATATCGCTGTTACATACAGAATTCCATCAATAGTTCACGATAACCAAAATGATAACGAATTTACAAATGAGGATTTGATTGCTTTATTTCATCATAGACATGAGTGGGGCGGGAGCATAGGGGCTGAATCGAGTGGACCATCATCTAATTCTTCACGTGTGGTTCTTGATGATGAAGATTTTTATGTCGAACAACTGTCTGAAACTAAGAAAGATTTGTAGGAAGCTGCGCATCGAATTGAATTGAAATACAATTTTGAGTTCAAAGTGAAGAAATCAAACAAGTCATTGTGATGATTGTCTGCGTTGACGACAGTTGCTGTTGGCATTTACGAGCTCCGAAAAGGGACATGAATGAGTTATTTGCAGTTTACAAGTATACACTGAAACATACTTGCGAAGTGAGAATTCGTCGAAATGATCACAGGCAAGCCTAAGCATGATTTATTGGTCGACGGATAATGCACAAGTATTAGGACTCGTAGACGATCTACGGGCTTTCAGACATCATTAACGATGTTCGTCGAGAGTACAGAGTGGTTATGTGCTACAGAAGGCCTGGAAGGTCAAAGAATATGCGTTAGAGGACTTAACGGGCTCGGCCAAAGAGAGTTATGCTAAATTGGTCAGGTATTACCATAACACGGGTATAACTAATCCTGGTTCTACATTTTTTATTGAGATGGAGGGCGAGAATTGCTTTAAATGTTTCGTCATTACTCTTGGACAATGCATTCGGGGATTTCGAAATGCGATGTGATCCCTAATTTTAGTTGATGGTACAACTTTGAAAGCTAGATAAGAAAGAAAGTTAATTATTACTACGTGTCAAGATACCAATATCAATATTTACTCTCTTGCATTTTGTATAGTCAATAGCGAGAATGATCTGTTGATCCGTTGGTTTCTCACAAAGTTTAGGAAAGTAATCGGAGCAGTCGAGGACCTTGCATTTGTAACTGATCGGTGACAATCTATAATAAATGGTATCGCTGAAGTTTTTTTCGATGCACATCATGGGTATTGCATATACCATACATAAGGCAACCTGAAGACTAAGTATCGAGACAAAGACATCATTTCATTGTTTAGGAAAGCGGCTGAAGCTTATAATGTTGAATAGTGCAATAAATCCATAGTGGAAATAGGAAGTAAATAATTCCTAACGTGGGTGTATCTAACAAAAATGGAAATTGAACATTGGACGCGATCACATTTTTTAGGACATCGATACAACATGATGACGTCAAACAATGCGGATTCTCTCAATGCATTATTCAAGAATGATCAAGAATTATCAATCATCACAATGATTGAGAACATTCGTAACAAGCTGCATAAGTGGTTTCACGACCGACTTGCAGAATCAAAGAGTTGCACGAGTGTGCTAGTCCCAATTCAGGAGGATAAACTCTTCAAGGCTGCACGTAATATAGCATACATGGTGGAATTAACTGATAACACCTGCATTGGTAGTTGATTTCAATTGGAGAGTTTTTCATGTGAGCATGCAGTCGTGATAGCTATGTATAGAGGCTTTGCAGCAAGAACCTTATACTTTCCTTATTACACGGCTGATTATTGGAGAGCAGCATATATTGAGACTATATTTCCTCTACCGAATGAAACCTAGTGGGACGTTCCCAACCATATTCTCCTACTTAATAGTTTGTTGCAACCTGAAGTTGATCCGTATGGTGGACGTCCACGTACGTCTAGAATACTATCTACCGGAGAGTTTTCTCGACCGCGTAAATGCAGTAGGTGCGAGCAACATGGCATACCCTTCATTTTTGTACAAGTCAAATTCCCCTAAATGACAATTAGACAGATGTGTAATGGTTTCACTGATAATTGAACAATATTTACATTTTTTACAATATTTACAATTATTTCACAAATAAAAACAATTAAATATACAATATCTACATTTTTTTTACAATATTTACAATTAGTTCACAAATAAATAAACAAATAATTTTCAATATTTACAATTTGTTTACAATATTTACAATTATTTCACGAATAAATATACAATATTCACAGATCACAATTGAATTCATACAAATCGCACGCTAACTTATTTCTTCAATTTTGTATTCAAGATTTGTTGATTCCATCAACCTTATTGTGCTATACTCAAAATTTCGATATACTTTATTGCGAATATGCCACAATCGCCGCTGCAAATAAATAATAATGTGTTAGTTTGGTCGGTACTGTGTAACTAAAAACAAAGTTTTCAAATTAAAAAAAAATTATAAGTACTTACGATTTCGATTATTTCGTCGTCGTAGCATCCCACATGATGGCTAATCTCATCTAGCCATCAAAGGAATGATCACAACCACTAGCTCCAGGTGAAGCTCGAGCTGACCTCGTATCATATACGAATGATCGAAGTCATACACATAAATAGTGGAATCAGCAAAGACGATCTCCACGGCAAAGCAATGATGATTCACGATCACTGGAATGTACATATGCGTACAACCCTCCCATGACTTTCCCCCAATACTCGGCCACATCTCTATGACCCACTCGATCATATATTCAGACACCGAATACTAATTACCCATAAGTTGGAGCGACTGATACTCAATGATAACGGCACGTAGGAACTCGGTGTTCAATATGACTCGGCCATGAATGTCGAATAATCTCGGATATCTTCGAGCTCGATCGCACAATAAGTCCATAGGCAGGTCGATGTGCTACATCAGGAAATGCTAATAAAAAAATAGAAGGAGTTATTTTATTTTATAAACAAATACTTATGTATACATAATAAATAACAATTGCGATATTACACTTACATCGTATCCAAAGTCGTGACGTTATGAAACCAATTATAGGCATTAGTGATCGTCATATCAGCTATCTTGTGGCTAGCTCTGAAAAAAAAGAAACAGAAAAATTGTGAAAATAAGCAGAGATGAGTTAGCGTACTTCACTAAAATCATGAAATATTTACTCGGCATAATTTTTCGCTACTCTATCTCGAATGCCTTCCACTTGGCATGGTCCACCTCCCAGAAGAGATTAGGGTACATCCCATCTACGAACGTCCTCATCTTTGCCTCAGATGTGAAGAGAGAAACGTCGTACTGTAACGAAAATCTCAGCCTCTTGCCGACCACCTCTTCTGCATGTCAACAACACGCTTCTTACACTCTGTTACGACCGGCATCCTCTCCTCATCCGCCACCCTGGGCACCATCACCCCTTCCATCATCGGAGCCACTCCCTCAGTCTTGGGCATCACCATCTCCTCAGTCAAAGGGGCCATCTTCTCTATCTCGGACACATCCTCTCCTCGGGGACCGTCCCCTCCGCCCTAGTCGCAGCCATCTCCTTCGTCATCGGGACAACCCTCTACACCGGGCACTGCTACTCCATCTGGCCTCTCCTCCTCCGCCACCTCTCCCATCCCCTCGGGGTGACCTTCTCATGCTCTACATATAATAAAAATGATTCTAATCCATCATCATCTGTCCACAACGGTGTGTGAGTCTGATCTTCATCACCCTCTCCGTTATCCCGTCTATCACATCCTCATATGCCTGCTATATCGTCTCGGAGCGCTGCAACCTCATCCTGAAGTTATGCTATATGGCCTCGTCGCATTGCAACATCAAGGCATAAACTTGATACCTCGCCGCTCATTCCTCGTCACAGCGCCCCTATCTCCTTTCGTAGCTTGCCCACCTCTTCCCTCATCTCTTATCGTAACGCCCCTACCTCCTCTCGTAACTTACCCAACTCCTTCTCCATAAATTCGGTCAGGCGGACGGACATATCATGAAAATAATGACTCTAACCATGTGCAGGAAATCCATGGGGGAGGTGTCTAGATAGAGAAGAAGAAGTTCTCATCGATGGAGGTGATCCTATCGACAGAGGTGATTGTTGATCAACTGGACCACACTCCTACACAGTAATAGCATTAAAAATTATTAAATTAGTTAAAATAAGCTAACTCATACAAAACAATAATCAATAAATTATATTCAATTCACATACCCGATCTCAGTACAGGATGGAATCAGACATTTGGTCGTGTCGAGTATGTGGAATGACTAATTCATGCACAAAACCTCGACCCTACTCATCCGTCAACGACGTCAACTCAATTAGGACTTCAAGCTGACATATTGACAGTTCAACTAGTTAATGATCATGTGATGAAATTTTGATGAAATTTTGAAACGACTTACAATATAAATCGCAAATGTGTAATACTCACTTGAGGATCGTCGAGAAGGGCTGATAACTGTTTTTCAAAGATAGACATCCGTCTGCTCGGGATGCTCGTCAATGATGCATTCGATGACAGCGTGTCTCCCATTGCCAAGCAAATCGGGTACCCAAGAAGGTGAAGTCACATATGCCCAGATTTGCAACACATACAATTATTATATATGAATTCAGTATTAAAAATATTTTAACGTTGATTATGTTAAACATTTACCTGCACTGTCAGGAGCAATCCATAAGTATCGTACTTGCGCGTGGACTCATTGGTCTTCGAGTATGATTCTGATAAAGACGTGTACGATGTCCTCAAAATATCTCCGACCCCACGGATAGTTACTGAATGCATCGATGTCGTTAACAACTTTCAAATGGAAAAGGTCGATCGCAGTTTTCTTATAATGACACCTCACCACGCTCTCAAGGATGTAGACCGGTCCTAACTTCAATCTGTCCAACATCTAGTCGCACTCCATAATTGTGTCGATCAACTGCGGTATAAACACAGTCCACTTGTGCAGCCTATTGCCTCTTTGAGTACAATCAGTAGCTGCCTCTTCGCCCATTATCTTCAGTCCTGTCACAAGTGTAAACTCAAGGATAGAGAAAATAGCGACCTTGCCCCCGAGGTCGAAGTGAAGGGCATTGCGTCGACTGACCTAAGTAACCGACATAGTAATGCATCAAAAATCTGCCTAGAGTACTGTACCTCTCTCAATTGATACGGGGGCGTTGATCATCCAACAACTCCAATACAGCAGTAAAACTGTCAAAACTACTGTTCTACGTACATTTTCCTGTCATCTGTCTCAACTCCACAGCTAGATGGTATTCCATCCTGCAAAAAATCAAATATTGAAACTTTCAACAAAAGATAATGGAATAAGCATAATTTCAAAAAAATAAGTGAACCGAATTACAGACAAAAATAAAAAAATAAATTAAAGAAAACAATAAAATATAGAAAATTAAGAATTGAAAGAATTGAAAAAAAATTAGATCAATTATTGCGCACGTCGATCATGAAAACCATTAGATCAATTAATGCTCTGTGACTCTGTAGTCAGTCGTGAAAATCACTGTTACAACTTGTTACGAACGTTCTCAATTATTGCGAGGATTGGTAACTCTCGATCCTTCTTGAATAATGCATTGAGAGACTCTGCATTGTTTGACGTCATTATGTTGTATTGACGTACTGAAAAATGTGATCGTGTCCAATGTTCAATTCCCATTTTTGTTAGATACTCTCATGCCGGGAATGATTTACTTCATATTTCTACCATGAATTTATTGCACTCTTCAACACTATAAGTTTCGATCGCTCTCCTAAAAAATGAAACGATGCATTTACCGCGATACTTAGTCTTTAGGTTGCCTTGTATATAATACATGTAATACCCATGATGTGCTTTGCAAAAAATTCAGCGATACCATTTATTATATATGGTCCCTGATTAGTTATAAGGTAATGTCCTCGACTTCCACGATTACTTCCCTCAGCTTTGTGAAGAAAAAGGTATCGATAGATCGTTCATGCTATCGACTATACCGAATGCAAGATGGTAAATTTGGATGTTGGCATCTTGACACATAGCAATAATTAACTTGCCTTTGTATCTAACTTTCAGAGTTGTAAATCGACTAAATTCTATATGTAATAGAAAGATCACGATGATGAACAACTGTCTCGAGAATAACCACATCATCCTCACGAGTTATCTCCACTGTGTCCCAAAAATCACTGGCATTGTTCCCTTCCATCCGAATCTTTGTGTTCACTTTCGGTGATATTTTTTCTCGCTAAAGTCACGTAAAGAGGAGTTGTGCGTATTTTGTTCAATTCAAATAGATAATTCACTTCAATATCAGAAGCAACATTCATAAGTGGAATCAAAATAGATGAATGCTCATTGAATTGAAATTTCAATTTCATATCGTACTGAGAGAGATTGACTTTCTACTTGTTTTGTAAATCATTGTACATTTCCACATATGATGTGCTCAATATTATGAAAATTGGAATACTACCACGTATATCATTCGTCCGTTTTCATACACATCGATCTTTTTCATCCAATTTGAAATCACCAAAGTAACAAACTGGAATTTTAACCATATCTGCATGACGAAACAAAATTTTTAATTATAAAAAAATAGTTGGAACTTGACATGGTATCATAGCAGGTTTAACTTGGTCTTGGGTTAAACTTGCAACACATAAATTTCAAAAGTACAATAGCAATAACTTGAAAGAGATGTCTCAGAAGTCTTCTGCAACTACTTCAACAATGTCGGATCGTCACTTTGCAACTCCTTCTCGAAGTTCTCGGCAAAGAAGCTCTCAAATAATGAGTGATCATTTTTCCTAAATTTTCAATATTTCTATCCTATTTTTAGAAACATCAATTACAAAAAAAAAAAATCTTTTTCTTGGG
>CAIGRT010079226.1:0-12525 GCA_903798405.1 Fraxinus platypoda | reverse complement strand
ATTTTTTTTTTTTTTTTTTTTTTTGTATATTAAGTCTCATATTCTTTGATTTTGTACCTCGAGTGAATGCTTGTTAAAGAGAATCCAAAGTACAATTCCCTAAAAGCCAAAAATACTTTTTGCTCTCCCAATGAAACATAGGGTTTGTAGGGGCTTAGGAAACGCTCTTCACACACCCTTTTGTGATAGAATTTTCAACTTTATTTGGCCAAAGAGGACCCTTAAAATTTAGCTTTTTACCTCTTTTTTTTTCTTCTTTGGAGTTGGAAAAACATGTTATTGGGGTTTCTGTAAAGTTGTAATATTGGACCCTGCAAAAAATAAAGATTCAAAAGTTAGAATGATGCTTACAGTTTGCACATATATCTGTGATTTTATGCTGAATGCAAGAAATCAACTGTTCAAGTTCATGGGGACCATTCCATGTTGAATTTCAGTAGAAAAAAAAGATAAAACAAAAACCAAAAATCCTTTTTGTCTCATTGAAATTGCATTTTTTTTTTCAAGGTTCACTCTAAAGGTGAAGAGAAAAGTAATGGTGATAATCCCTTTAGCAGTAGCTAGGAGCATTTTCTAAGCTAGTATTGAATTTTGAATGGAATGGTGAAAAAAGATTATATGGCGAACCCTAAATTTATAGGAGACAAGACTTAATTCATGAGGGTCTTGAGTGACAATTTTGTAACGAAGCATTTTGCACTAAAAATTGAAACCTCGAGGAGTTTAATATGCTATAGGTTGAAGACGAATCTTACAATTCAGGCAATTATGTAATATTTAATTATATTCGCTAGTAAATATTATCTTCTATTAGACATGATCCAAAATATAAGATTAAAAAAAAAAAAGATGTGTATATAAAATATTTGTCCATTGTTTCTTCCTACATTTTCCAATTTAATACATTAAACTAAACATGTAGCGCATAGATATTTTTGTCTAGCCTAGAGAGGGGTCAATAGTAAGTCAATTATAATTTATATACTAAAAAAATATCTAGATTCAATTTGAAACTAACATGTGATATGCAAAGATGTGTTTTAGCAGAAAGAGGTGCCCAATTTTCCTCTTTCCATTGGATTCCAAGAAATCAAAGGGATTTGTGTGTGTGTGTGTGTGTGTGTGTGTGTGTGTGTGTGTGGAATGCATTCAGAGTGAAAGAAAGAAAAGGGGATAAAGGGAGTTATGAATAAGGAATTGGCCTTGAGGAGCATTTTTCCTCTTTCCATTGGATTCCAAGAAATCAAAGGGATTTGTGTGTGTGTGTGTGTGTGTGTGTGTGTGTTGGGGGGGGGGGGGTAGGCATGACTATGTATGTGATGTGTGTATGTATATGTATATATGGAGAGGAGCGTGTAAATGACATGTTCTTTATTGCTTTGTGATAGTGCATGGACCTCCATAGATTTATTTGATCATTTATATGATGATTTGTATTTTTTTCCTGTCTTTATCAGAAAAAGCAATTTGGAGTATATATACTTTTAAATTGATTAATAGGAAAAGAAACTGGCAGCTTCTGTGATTTTTTTATATATAGACAAAAGTGGCTACAAAATGGTCAATAAATTAGATTTTGACAAAGATATTTCTGATCATAAGAGATGAAATAAAGTGTTGTATTTTGTTTTAGCACTAAATCACTAATCATAATCAACACAGGTTTGAGATTGAAATGTATAGTGTGTATATGGAGAATATCGCGGAGATTTGATTAATTTTAAACTCAAAAATGATATCGTTATAGATAGCTTGATACTCTCGACCAAGAACGGAAAAATAAATAAAATTATTTCCCAACCCAAATTGTACTTAAGTTCATTGTCTTTATTAACGGTAACCTTGATATAGTTGTTTGTATACTTATGAAAAAAGGGTAAAAAAAAAGGTTACTCACGTTGTTTGGATCGAAGTTTCATATTAGTTATTGAACTTTATTTTATTGGAAAGTGATTACCGAAGTTTGCATTTTGCTTTAGTTTGATTATGTAGTTAAATTTCGTTAGTCTAACATAAAAAAAGCCTATACGTTGCTGCCATTTTACGTGTCGAAATGTTAGGAAAACTAACAGATAGCGACCAAATAAAAAGGTCAAATTCAATGACTACTTTAGAACCAAAATAAAGTTTGGCGACTGATATGAAACATTTCTGTAAGTCAAGTGACTAACATTGTTTCAGAATTAAAAGTTAGTGCTACAAGTGAAAGTCAGCGAAAGACTTTCATATGCTTTTCTTCAGCCCATTTAGTGCTATATTTGTAATATGTCAATTTCCACGTTTCGCACTGTTATGGACTTGACAAACACTTGAAATGGCCCAATGGCCCCATGATTTCACACTCTTTACCAGGCGCACACATGGCGTACGTTAGTGTGCTCTGGGTATGGCGTCACTTTGCACCTTCATTCCGGCCACCCTCTTCCCCCAACCTACGGCGGTTCCTACTAAAAACCCCAACGGTCATGATACTATCCTGCGCACCCGTCGACTCTTAGTCCCAGCGAAAACATTTTCAAGGGCTCTCAATGCAACACAACCCCAAAAATACACCTATCCTGACCCCATCCCAGAATTTGGGGCAGCTGTAAGTCAAAAATTACTCAAGATAGTATTTTTAAATTGTAAATAACGTTTTACTGATTTTTCTTTTGTGCTTGTGGAAAAATGTAGGAAACCCAGAAATTTAAAGTCGAGTTATTGAAGAAACTGTCTAAGGAACAAGAAACCTTTGGGAATGACCTTCATACTGTTGTCAATGTCTGTTCAGAGGTAATTATTTTGATTGATTTATTTATTTTACCTCGCTTAAACAGAAGGCATGTTTGGTGTGCAGCACTCCACTGTGCAACTAATAAGATTTTCTTTTCTCATAAAAATCCTTTAGCTGTAGCTGGTGTCGTGGTGGTCTTAGAAGTAGATTTATTTATTTATTTGGTAATGAATGATTTATGTCTTTCTAAAGTGAAGCCATCTGATAAGAGTAGTCAGGGTTTATTTTTAAGTTGATTCAGCACTCCTGACCGAGTCACTCACCGCAAAATGAACGGTACCAAGAAATTCTGTCCTAAACAAAGTCGAGGCATGCTGTCTATGTGGTCCTAGGGGCCTAGCTTGCTTTAGGTCTTTCCCTTCCCCCAATGTGAAATAGTTTTTCCCGACTTTGGTCCTGTATTTTTAATTTGACTTTACAAGTTGTCTGTGGAAAATGTCAGAGTCATTATGATAGAAAGAGTTGTATCTTGACGGAAATCAGTTCTACCTAGTAAGCCGTTAAATGGCTGTGATGGTGATTTTTCATCATTGGGATTCAATAATTTGATCAGATTACAGCATTAAAATTGCAAGCTGAAGTTGAACTGAGAGTATAGCTTATCAGGCTCAAGCAAACCAGGCTATCATGAGTAGAATAGTTAATGGTTGTCTTTGTTGAGGACTTTACGGTAATGTCTATATATGAGTTGCAGTAAACAAGGGAAAGAAAGCAACTCATAACTCAGTTGAAATTATTTTATTCATAGTTATAAAACCCGGCTTGGCCCGGCCCGGCCGGTTGGACCAAAAAAAGGCAACTCGGGCCCTTGATTGGGTTTGGCAGATTAATTTGATAAAAATGTACCTAATTTGGTCAAAACAGGGCTTTGACCAAGTTAACCGGTGGTTTAACATGCCCCGGTTGACCGGTTTTATTGGGTTTTGAAATGGTTTTGCAAAATTTTTAGGTTCGACCTCTAAGGAAAATAATGGGTTCCTCACAACTGGAACACAAAGTGGTTTAGTATTATTTATGTGCAATAACTTATATTTATCTAATGAATCATTTATAGGTTTTCTAAATTTTTTTTTTAAAAAAAACTTTGGTCCAACCTTTTACTTTATTTTATAGACCTAAATAATTAATGAAAAATAACTTAAAAACTTTAATTTTGCCTAAAAAAATGTATACTTTATATATATTTTTTAAAATTTTTATGTAATGACCCACCGATCACTGACCAGCTGGTTAGACCAATAACCCATGACCGAATACCTTGTTCGAGTTCGATGTTCGGATCAAGTCTAATAATGATTTTATTTTAAGAATCTTGGTTTCTTTCAAAACGTGAAGAATGATTAGAATAAATAAACTCAAATGCCAATCAAACTATGGTAGAAATGTAAGCCCAAACCTTACAGGATCCACTGCATTTCTATTTGCTTTTATTACTCAGTTTGATTAGGCTACATTATTTATAGCTAGAATTTACTTGCAAATAAAATGCACATTAGTGGTCTTGATGTTGTTATTTGGTAATCTTGATTGCATTGGCCTTTGAATGGCTAACTAAAACGTATGATTTAATGCATTAAAAATCCCTTGAGTTGATTGAGAGGAGGTCTAATTGTCTATTTGGGGTTACTAACATATGGGATAGCATAAAATGACGCTTCTATTTTATTCTCAATGCGAAGCCATGTCCATGTGTTTATATTCAGTTTTGGATTCAGTGTTTTTAAATAGTTAGTGAAGAGAAACATATGTTGAATGCATGATGGTTATTTGTTCAGAACTTTAAGAACAATAACAACAGATACTAGGCGTGGAATGGTTTTTTCCTTCATCAGATTGGGAAAATATGGCTGTTGAACTCATTTGGGTGGATTCTGTTCGTGATGTGTATATTATTTGGAAGAGATGAAAATGCGAAATCCAAACAATGGTAGGCCGTTTAGCTGTAAAAACTATGAACGCTTTGAAACATAGTCTAATCCTTGGTCAAGAATAATGGCTAAGTTGTCAAGGACTAATCTCATTATATTATATTGTGGTTTAGGAATTTAACGCCGCTTATACTTGATTACCAGCAAAGTTTTCTCTATTAGTTATATGCAAAAAAATATATATTTTGATCTCCATAGATCAAACTCTTGAATTAAATAATAATTAGATTGATCGTCAGTCAATGGGAAGGAAACACTTTTGTCAGGTCAGGTCTACCTCAGTTTCAAGTTGAATCAATCGATTTAAATAATAGGATTGACAAAGCTCCCATAGGGTGTTATAGTCTATGACAATAAGAAACAGATATTCGGTGGTTGTCTTTGAATGAATATGATAAACAAAGGTGATTAATATTTCATTGTGCAATTTATCTTCTAGAAGATTTAAAATTTGAAAATTTCTTCCTTCCATCCACACAAATTACATCATTGCTGAACTTTGTCGACATAGTTCCACTTCAGAACTCTTTGCTATGGTTGAGTGGCTGATCCTGGTCTGAATATTTGTCATGTCTTTGGTTGTAATATGCTAAAGGCTTTTGTCAAAGAATTTATGTTCACTAGTCACGGGTACATAATTTGTGATAAGAGTGGCAAGGTTGAAACTCAAATGCTGGTGATGTCGCTTATAAAATTTGTTGGAAGAGGGAACAAATTTAATCACTTCCTTTGTAAGCTGAATATGTTACTTCTCCTGGTTTCATTTATTGTGTTTTTACATCTTCAAGCATAAGCATCATTAGCCAGTGACTTGTGGATTATTTCATTGATATTTTTCTCAAAATTTTGTTTAGTTTATCTAAAAAAAAGAGATATTCGCTTGGAGACAGTCTGTCTGCCAGCCTTATATGATCTCTACTTTTCTTTGTACAAGGAAATTGTAAAATCTTAAAAAGTCTTAGTAATTAATAACTTGAAATTCTATTAAAATACTCATTTGATTGATCTGTGGGGAAGCAAAAGACTAATTTTGTACCATCCTTTTGTAGTCACTATATGTGGTCATATTTGGTTGTATTTAATTCGTCTCACTGGGTTGTTGGGAATGTTGGTTGTCCTCTTCTGTGGTCCCTTGAGAAGCTATCCTGCTAGTTATATGCATTTATCAGTATATGTATCTCGGCCTTTTCTTCTTAACTTATTTACCTTAGTTTTGCTTCTTGTAATCTGTACTGCTGATGTTTTTAGAAATAATTGAAATCAAAGAATTATGTGTTCCTCTGAGATTTTAACGTGTTCTTGACGTGGAAATAGTTTGTTCATCGACTCTTGGATAAGATCAAAGAACAGTATCCCACACAGCCTACTATTGTAACTTTCTGTGATGTCTCGAACTTTTAAATAAACGGTCCAGATAAATTGACTTTAACATTGGTTGTTTAAAATTCACTAGTGTTAATGTTTTTCTGTGATAACAGATATTCAATGAATTCTTGCATCAAGAGTATGGGGGACCTGGGACACTATTGATAGAGCCTTTTACAGATATGATGATTACGCTTAAGGAGAAAAAACTCCCCGGAGCACCATTGGCTGCTCGAACTTCCTTGTTATGGGCTCAAAATTACGTTGATCGGGACTGGGAGAGTTGGATCTTCAAATCACGCAAATTATAGCCGCCTCTTATTCTATATCTCCAGTATCTTCTTTGCTTAATCTGTCAATGACTCGAGGAAACTATGGTGGCTGGTTGCTATTTCATGTGAAAATACTGTAGTCGAGAATTTTATTTAGAAATTCTATTTTTTCCCATACAAAAGTGTTATAAGTTGTAACTCAGCATATATTAAGTTCTAGACTCGTAATGACGGTGTTGTAGAATGTTGATGATCTTCTGTGGTTTTACTATATCTCTGTTCCAGGAGCGAAAATCCTCTTAATGAATAGAATGTGACGACTCGGAAATGCTTTGTAGAGATGGACGCCAGGATTTGGGCCGTCCTGTGAAATTCGTTGTTCCTGATGGCCTTGGCTGATGTCTGTCATGTCTCATGGCGTGAAATTGTCAATTTATTCATAAGTAACCTTGAGAAGATAATCAAAAATCCTTCTCAGAATGTATGAATTGCATTATAGCATTTGTTTTCTCTCAATTTTGGAAACTAATTCTCATTTTTCCTTGTCCCATTTTTTGTTGTTTAGTAATTTACTGCTTTCTTTGTACAAGTCACCCTACTCTCTTCATTATATTTCTTGCATCTATAAAGCTATGCAAAAGAGAATCAAAACTTGGTAGCATGGAAGACATTACTTCGCAATTTCATGACCAGGTTTATATAATAAGAAAAGACTTCAGATTCTCGATCTACATATCACAGCCGCAGTCTCTGCTTTAACATATGTTATATGGTGTGAAGTGTTTAAGATGTCTCTATAAAAAACCCCTCCCAAGTCAGTGATCAACCTACTTATCCGAACTGAGAAATACATTAACATGGAAAGAAACCATGTTTCTAATGAGAGATACTTTGTCATCAAGTAAGCTCGAGTTGAAAAGGCCGCATGAGTCTAACCTACGTTAGGATCCTTCTCGGGGTAAGACAAGCATCCTTTACTCGCTTGAACACCACGAGGTCTAACATTTTGATGAAGATCAAAGACCTTAAAGAGCTCAAATGGCTTCCAATGCTGCGAGCTCTGCCTGATACCCATGATAAAAGCAAGTACTCCAGTTTTCATCGAGATCATGGGAACACGATCGAAGATTGCTTCGCTCTGAAACTTGAAATCGAGGCTCTTATCAAGAGGGGTTTTCTGGGTGCTTATGTCAGCCATGACAAGCGTCTGAGGAACAATCAGAATAAGGATAAGGCTCCTGAAGATCGGGGAAATAAGCAACCAATAGCATGTACCATTAATATCATCGTCAGAGGGACGACCTCGAGAGGGTACTCGAGCAGCAGGCGTAAACAATATGCCAGACAGTATCCATCAATTTCAAGCACAAATCTTGGTAGCATGGAAGATATCACTTTCGGATCAAATAACTTAGAATGTATATCTTTTCCTCATGATGATGTCTTCGTTATATCGGTGATCATTGCCAATTTTGAGGAAAAAAGAATTCGGGTGGATAATGGAAGTACAACTAATGTATTATCACATGACGCTTTCATTTAGATGGGTATTTCAGCTGAACAAATCAAGCCGGTTAAAACCTCCTTCAAGGGTTCGGTGGTGGAATCATCATCCCAAAAGGCATTGTTAGGTTACCTCTCACTTTAAGATCAGAAGAAAAATAGGTAACACAGATCACAATCTTCCAGGTAGTCCGTAGTCCAATGGCCTACAACGCCATACTTGAAAGGCCACTACTAAATAAGGTAAAAGCTATTGTTTCAATTTTTCACCTAGCAATGAAATTTCCTATAAGTAATGGAGTTGAGTAGTTCGGGAAAGCCAAACAGTGGCTAGACAATGTTATGTTACCAGCGTTCGGGAAATCAAAGATGACGTCATGTAACTTTTCGAGCTCGGGCCTGATCTTGAGCATTGTGGGAGACTTGCCCCAGTGGAAGAATCAGAGGAGGTCGACTGGATCTTGATGCTACAACCATGGCTGAACTTATCAGCTGTCTCTCTCGCAATATCAACGCATTTGCTTGGAAAGATGAAGACATGCCTGGAATTAATCTCAAAGTTGTAGTGCACAGACTTAATATAAACCTAGATGCCAGACCTATCAAACAAATGAAGAGACAGTTTGCGTCAGAATGGTGAGAGGTCATACAGGAAGAAATTGCTAAGCTCATTAATGCACATTTCATTCGGGAAGTTCAGTATCCCGATTGGCTCGCCAATGTCGTTCTTGTCAAGAAAGCCAGCAGAAAGTGGCGAGTTTGCATTGACTTTACTGACTTAATTAAAGCATGTCCTATAGACATCTATCATCTACCTCGAATTGATAATCTTGTTGACATCATGTCAAGTCATAAATTATACAGCTTCCTAGTTGCTTTCTATGGATATCACCAAATTTTCATGGCTGAAGAAGAACAAGAAAAGACATCGTTTATGGCTGATTCAGCCATATACTATTACAAGATCATGCCTGTCGGATTGAAGAACACAGGGGTAAAATATCAAAGACTTATCAATAAGGTCTTTGCTAACTTCATAAGGAAGAACATTGAGGCATATGTGAACGACATGGTTGTTAAAAGCAAGCAAGTAAATTGTCATATTTCTGGCCTCGAAGTGGTCTTCACTACACTACAGATATACAAGATGAAATTTAATCCTATGAAATGTGCATTTGGAGTGGCATCAGGTAAGTTCTTAGGTTATATGATCACACACAGAGCCAATCCTGACAAGATCCAGACCTTGATATCTATGGAACTCCCTAAATGCAAAAGGGACATTAAAAAATTAACAGTCCGGGTTGCAGTTTTGAATAGATTCGTATCTCGAGTAGCAGACAGGTGCTCCCCCTTCTTCAAAGTTCTTAGTGGCAGCCGAAGCTTTGATTAGAATGAAGAATGTAATTCAGCTTTCCAAGAACTTAAACGAACATTAGCAACGCCTCCAGTTCTCACCAACCCAGAACTAGGTGATACCTTGCTGTTATATTTGGTCATTTCTAAAAACATGGCAAGTGGGGTATTGGTAAAGGAAAGTGGAGAGGTCCAGCGACCCATCTATTATGTAAGGTACCTCTTGATGCAGAAACTCGGTATACATTAGCCGAACAACTTGCTCTTGCCTTGGTCATAGCTGCCTAAAAGCTGCGACAATCTTTCAATCTCATCTAATTGTTGTACCCACTGATCAACCACTTAGACACATACTTCAGAACTCAGATAACTCAGGGATATTACTGAAATAGGCTATTGAACTTGGTGAATTTGATATAGAGTTCAAGTCGCGACCCGCAATTAAGGTGCAGACCTTGGCCGACTTTATAGCAGAACTCATCCTAATGCCTCGAAGGCCAGAGGATAATGACCCAAGCAAGACCTTGGAAATTAGGGAAATATTCGTAGATGGAGCATCAAACAGTTCAGGCTCGGGGGATGGAGTCATTATCGCTAAACTAAACAAAACTACAGAAATCCAATATGCACTCAGGTTCGAATTCGAATCCACTAATAATAAAGCAGAGTATGAAGCTGTTATCATAGCTCTAGAACTTATATACAACCTTGAGTTTAAACAAATCAAAGTTTTCAGCGACTCACGGCTAGTGGTTGGACAAAAAATTTTGAAAATGATGCAAGTAATATATGAATGACACGTTATGAACTATATTGGCAAAGTGAGCAGTGTGAGGCTTAAGCATTTATAGTGTAAATTACCCTGATGTAATTTCTCGAAGTTTTATCTTCAACCCCAACACGAGCCCCTACTGTGAAGAGTATTGGCAGGTCAAGGTAAGTAATGCAAATAGGAATGTGCAAGGTTTCATATATTGTGAACTTGTGGTGAAAATAATCATGAAGCCTAATCGTATATCCTCCCTTTCTGTGACTGTAATAGAAGCTTATTTGCAAGCATATTATTTTAACTTACTTTAGTTTTAGAAGTGCAAAGTGAATTAAATCGTTTGACACAACCTTTGCTTAGTCCAAACTCAGTAGGATCTCGAATTGCAAGATTTATTAGGTTAGACTTAAGCGTTCTCAGCCACTTGAGCAAACCTGTACAGACCTTAATAAAATAATCGAAACTACAACTTTCGTCTTTGGAGAGCCTTTTGGGTCAATGGCACGGTACATAGTCCGCACCCTAACCAACTCAAAGATAGGTTGGAGTGAACCACTTTACACATAATTGAGTGTCAAGTTTTAGAGGGTTATCTATGTTTATGTATAGAATAGTCATCTGTTATATAATTATTATAATTATTTGTTGTTCAAAATTTGGGTTGAAATATGAATGAATTAATGATGAAATTGGAAGACAATGTTCGACGAAATTGAAAACAATATAATATTTCATCATTCATTTCTACAATTGGCTTTTCATATTCTAATACATATTCAAACCTTCTTCAAGTTTTTAACAAGTTCGACTAGAAAAAATCATTTTTGCTTTTGTATTTCTTTCTTAAAGGTTTATCAATCCTCTAAACTATTTGTCGGAATCCTAAAAGCATAATAGAATAGGCAAATATCATTTTTAGGACAACTTATCACATAATTGTTCGAGACTTATTCTTCATTTCTTGTTTCCACCTCCTTTTTCTCATCTTCGATATTTCCAACAATCTAAAAACGATATTTTACATTTACCACGATGGAGATGACTACTACGTTGACTACCATCAAGTTGATGACTCAAGATTTGATGCACTTGGATAGGTTTGATGGATCAAACTTCACATGATTGCAAGACAAACTCAAATTCCTTCTAACGGCATTAAAAAATCTACTATGTGCTTAATCCTAACTTGGAATCAATCGCCGATGCAATCGAAAAAGATACGAAAGAAGTTCGTATGAGAGAAATAAGAGGCAAGAGGACGAATTGATATGGCGTAGCCATATCCTAAATGCTCTTTCAGATCGGTTGTATGATCTTTACACTAACACCACTTCGACAAAAGAAATATGGGATGCACTTGAAAACAAATATAAGGCCGATAATGAAGGTACTAAGAATTTTTTATATCTACATACTTTGATTTCAAAATGTCAGATAATATTCTTTTGTTGCCTCAAGTACATGAATTACAAGTCATTGCCAACAAATTAAAAGTGGTGAAAATCGAACTTCCCGAATCCTTTCAAGTGAGAACAATTATTGCTAAACTTCCAGGGTCATGGAAAGGATATAGGAAGAAGACTCTTCACAATTCTGAAAACCTTCCTTTGGAATACATTCAAAAAATCTTCGCATAGAGGAAGAATCAAGAGCAAGGGATAAGAACGAAAGTTCTTACGATGGCTCTTCAAAAGCCAATGTCATGGACAATGTGGATAACTCCAATAAGTACAAGAAGAAAAAGAAAACTCTTGATCCTAAATGACTTTGCTATGTTTGTGGAAAATCGGGGTACTATGCAAGAGATTTCAGGTACAAAAAGCAACAAAAGAAGGAGGGACAAGTGAATTCCATTTATGAGATTATCGCTATGGTGAGCGAAATCAATGCAATCCAAAGCAAGGTTCCGGGTTGGTGGTATGATACCTGTGCAACCATCCATGTGTGTTATGATAAATCTATTTTCAAAATTTATCATGATATTGATGATAGTCAAGAGATCCAAACGGGAAATGAAGGAAGATCTAAAGTGATTGGCAAAGAAAATGTGGAGATCATCTTCACTTCGAGAAATTAGATTACTTTGACCAATATCTTTCATGTACCGAAAATGAATAGGAACTTAGTAAGTGGGGTTCTCTTGGAAAAATCGAGAATCAAATCTGTATTTGAGTAGGAAAAACTTGTACTAATCCATAATGGGTATTTTGTTGGAAATGACTATTCTATCGAAGGAATGGTCAAACTTTGTACTTTTGAGAATAATTCTAATAAAAACAAATCTTTTGCTTATGTTATTGATTCATTTAATTTATGGCATGGTAGATTAGTCCACATAAGAATTAGCACTATGAAAATAATGGTTAAATGTGGAATAATACAATGTGAAGTTGATAACTTAAAAAAGTGTGAAACATATATTAAATCAAAGATGATTAAAAAGTCATTTCATAGTGTAGAAGGAAATCTCACTTACTTGACCTTGGTCATTCTGATATATGTGAATTAAATGACATGCTAACGAGAGGCGATAATAGATATTTTATTACTTTTATTGAT
>CAIGRT010079214.1:0-13964 GCA_903798405.1 Fraxinus platypoda | reverse complement strand
ACTCTCAAGACTCCTACTGGCCTCAACTTTGTTTTTGCTTCGCTTCGCCTTGTATTGTGTATAATTGCAAGTTACATAATTGATTTTGTTGTTTGATATGGATTATTAATTTATGCATAATTTCAAGTTATGATTTATGGTTTCTTGATGATTCTGGGGTGTTCATTCTTTTAATATTTTGCTCTTTGTTTTGATTTTACTTTTATATTTAGGATATTTATTTGTTTGCAGTTTGCTTTGTTTTCTTTTAGTTCTCTATTGACTGATGGAGAAATTGTTCTTCTTGTTACTGTCATCGCTTCCTCCACCGCCACCGCCACATTCACTCGCAAGGTTGTAGTCAATATTACTACTATTGGTGGAGGCTGCATTGGTGGAGACGGCTAAGAATACGGGGCGCTTTTGGGTGTGGGTTAAAGAAAGTGAAAGGAGGGTGGTTTTTGTGGGGGTGGGGGACAGGGATATAGACGACGATGAGAAACGAGAGGAGTGGTGCAGAAAGAGAGAGCGTGGCGTCGTTGGTGAGAGATTGAGGGTGGTGGAGACGGCCATTTTGGCAAGGGGTCGCGACGGCTATGGTGGCAGCCGGTAGCGGCTCTCTCTAACAAATTGCCGGCTGCAGGTTTTGGTTTTTTATTTTGGGTGGGGTGGGGATGAAGTTTTTTTTTTAATTATTTTATTAAAAATATAAATTGACCATTTTACCCCTTATTTAGAGTCAAAATTGAAATTTTCCAGTTGACTAACAGAAGTTTGGACGGAATCCGTGTTTTGGACCTCCGCTGCAGCTAAGTATAAAGGTTTGGGACTACTTCCGTAAAAATAAAAGGTTAGGGTGTAGTCTGCAGCAAAATGAAAGGTTTGGGACTGACGCTGCAATTGTCCCTAAAATCTAATACTAAAAAATCATGAAAAACCAATCCCACCAAAATTCCAAAACTGATGCTAACCCCTAATCCCCTGCGCCAAAACTCCCAAGCAGACCCCTAAGAACGCAATCGAACTCGCAGAGTGAAAGTGACGGTGGAGAATATGGTAGTAGCAGAAGAAACGGTGGAAATTGACGTACCATTGAACCGAAAAAGTAACTCGAAGAAGCAAAAATCTCGAGCCCGATCCGCCGAAGTAGCCCGTAATACAGAGCCCGCTCAATTTTCCGGCCAGACAGAACAAATCAATTCTTGTACTACTTCACCAGGAATCATAACTTCAATTTTCGATTACTCAGTTGAAAATCACTTCAAAGCCGTTGATACGATATCCAGACTCTGTGGAGAGCCAGAAATAATTGGTTCTAATCAAACCGAAATCCAACGATTCTCCAATGCTATTACATTCTTAAGGTAATACTAAATCATTTTCATTGTAAATTTGATATTTTTGGTTGATTGGAATGTAATTGTTGAGCCTATGTTGATTTAAGTAATAAGATTTGGATTATGATATGATTGTAGAGAATGGAGGCATTTTTCTTACCCGCCAAGGACCATAAGGTTTGCTTGTCAAAAAGAAAGTAATAGTTCCAAGGGAAAAGATGTAGTAGGTGGGATTACCTTGCCTCAGTTTTCTGCTGCTACCGTTCCTAAGGCACGTTACATAATAACTTTGCAAAAATGAAAGCAGGGAAAACTTTTGGAGTGAAATAAATAATGTTTTAACTGAATTGTTTTGAAATGCAGGAGGCACAGAATGGGGGAATGGTTTCAGGGTCTGAATCTAGGTATGTTGAGGAATTGGATTGAGATGTGCTATTGAAACATATGTTGAATTTTTATCTATTTATTTTGTACTCACTGAAGCTTGCTGCAGCAAAGACTTTGTAATGTATGTTGGAGGCAAAGTCTGGGCAGTAGACTGGTGCCCTAGAGTTGACCGCAGTTCTCTCAATCACATTAAATCTGAGGTATTTCAGTTAGTATTACTTTTTTCTGTGACAGTTTATACGTATTTTTACTTTGTTAACCTGAGAGGGTTCCCTTACTTAGAAGTGTAATTAGAATGAATAACGAGCACAGGAACGTGTACTAGAATAGTTTGAAGATGTTTTGATATGATAGCAAATTGTTGAATCAATGAATATCCTGCCACAGAGAAACCTTAAAAAACTGAATTTTACTATAGCAAAAAAAAAAGAAAAAGAAAAAAAAAAAAGGGCAAATGGAACTCATTTGTCTATCGTTTTGATTGACATTTTATAACAACAGGCAGAAACAAGGGGTTTCTAACACTCCTTATCATAGATAGCCTCCAATAGTTCATACATCTTGGAGTATTAGTTTGTTATGAAAATTTTCCCATTATTGATCAACTAGTAGTTGCTGCACAGAAGCTAAAACACTTATAATTTTTAGAACATTTAATGAATATATTTTCAGGGGATTATATGCATATATCTGTTGGACCTCCTTGTCTAATAGCTTAATTTGTTTTGGATGAGACACATTTATTTATATAAATTTAGGCTTCAACATGTCCCTCGCGTGCAAACTGGATTCATTTATTTTAGCACAGGCCGGAGACATGCACGCTTTCATAAATGGGTATCAGCAAAACTTGAATCCAGATCTCTATCTGTTTTGATACCAAGTTGAACTATCTCATCTAAAAGCTTATGTTGA
The DNA here is from genome assembly GCA_903798405.1 of Fraxinus platypoda. Classification (NCBI taxonomy): domain Eukaryota; kingdom Viridiplantae; phylum Streptophyta; class Magnoliopsida; order Lamiales; family Oleaceae; genus Fraxinus; species Fraxinus platypoda. Next base: position 11,346 of record CAIGRT010079214.1, on the reverse strand, counting down.
TAATGTATTTATTTATCCAAATTTAGTCTTCAGCAGCATCACCTCTTAGTCTTTAAGAGTTCTTCTTTCAACTGAAAAGCACTTACTACACAGGATGATCTTGTAGGTAACTAAATTTTGGTTTTGGCTTTCTGGTAAAGTTTCTTCCAGTTTGGATGTTAAGAGGCAGCATCTATTTTCCAAGGCAGCTCTATACTCACATAATTCATTTCCATATTAATTGAATTATCTTTACGATTTTCCAAAACAATGTCTATTTTCTTGATGTATTTCCTTTTAATGAAATTACGTACTATGCCACTTTGGACCTTTTGATCTCCTTGTTAACTTTAAAATGCTAGAAGAAACACAAATATTTTTGTGACCTTTGCGCCTTAATCATTACTTCTTTTCCAACTCTTACCTGAATTATTTTAGGGTTGAATGGTTATTCATTTTCTCAGTTACAACCTATGAAATCGTGGAAAATTGAGTGAGTTTGCTTTTTACATGTTTGTAATACATTGACCTTGTTTTTTATTATCCATAATTGATGTTACAGTTCGTCGCTGTTGCTGCTCATCCACCTGAATCTTCATATCACAAGATCGGTGTCCCTTTAACTGGCAGGGGTGTCATCCAGATATGGTGTTTGCTCAATATCTGTTCAGAAGAAGATGTACCTTCTCAAGTGAATAAAAAGCGAAAATTGGGTACCAAGAAAAAGGAGACTGTTAAGGCCAACGAATCAATAAAACTGCAAAGGCCAAGAGGGAGACCAAGAAAGAAACCTATAAATGAAAATGTGGAGAAGATGGACTCAGATAGCCATTATTTGCAGTCTCTTGCAATTGAATACCCTGAAGATTCATCTGGATTACATCCTGTACGGAGGGCTTCTGCAAATACAAATGAACAAGTTGTCAGTGAAGACTCTAGGACAGAACTTGATGATTCCGTAAATGCAGACGGATTATTGATGGCTTCTCAGGTGAATAAAGAAAAGGAAACAGTTAAATCCAATAAATCAACAAGACCACAGAGGCCGAGAGGGAGACCACGAAAGAAACCTTTAAATGAACCTGTGGAGAAGATTGATTCAGAGAGCCAATACGTGCAACCTCTTGCAATTGAATACCCTGAAGATTCATCCATATTACATTCTATAGAGAGGGCTTCTGCAAATCCAAATGAACAAGTTGTCAGAGAAGACTCTAGAACAAAACTTGATGATTCAGTAAATGAAGATGCATTATTGATGGCTTCTCAGTTGAATAAAGAAAAGGAAACACTTAAGGCCAGTGATTCAACAAAACCTGAAAGGCTAAGAGGGAGACCACGAAAGAAACCTGTAAATGTACCTGTGGAGAAGATTGATTCAGATAGCCAATATGTGCAACCTCTTGCAATTGAGTACCCTGAAGATCCATCTAGATTACATTCTGTAGAGATGGATTCTGCAAATATGAATGAGCAAATTGTCAATGGAGACTCTAGAACAAAATTTGTTGATTCAGTAAATGCAGATGCATTATTGTTGGCTTCTCAGGTGAATAAAAAGCCAAAATTGGGTATCAATAAAAAGGAAACAGTCAAGGCCAATAAATCAACAAAATTGCAAAGGCCAAGAGGAAGATCAGGAAAGGAATCTACAAATGAACCTGTGGAGAAGATTGAACTTGATGATTCGGTAAATGCAGATGCATTATTATTGGCAGCTTCAAAAGGAACAGACAGCAGAAAGAAAAGAGTTCAGGTTCACAGTAATGTTTCGCATTTCCATGAACAAGATGAACATGTAGCATCTTCCCTTTCAAATCTCCAAGGATCTGCGAGCTGCAGTCTTGATTCCCTGAGGCCTAGCAAGAATATCGCCTATATCAATCCGTGTGATACCAATACTTCTAGCTGGTATGTGCCCAACGATGTTGCATTGCCTAGAATGATGTTATGTTTAGCTCATAATGGAAAAGTTGCATGGGATGTGAAGTGGCGACCATATAGTGCTCATGACTCTGAATCCATGCACAGAATGGGCTATCTTGCTGTCTTGCTTGGAAATGGAGCACTAGAAGTGTACGATCTCTAATTTAGTTTTATTCCTTTCTTTGGGTACATTTCTTTCAGTTTTAAAAGGCGAATCTTGATTTTTTTTTTTTCTAATTTTAGATAGATATTTTCCTTTTATTAGTTTCTTGTACCTTTATACTCCAAAGGAAGTAATAAGATGTGGCAACTGTGACATAAAATAGTGACAGTGACATTCACGAGTCTCAGTTTCTTGTTGAAATCAATCTTGCAAAGATTATTCTGCTTGTAGATTAAATGTAGTTCATCTCCTACTCAACTTCAGATGGTTGGAGCTTATTTTTGAAATAGGCACGCTTTATGTTATTTTTGTTGGTTTGAGTTTGAGCTCTAGTTCATGCTAGACATGTGTCAATGGTGTATAATTTATAAGTTATCTTTATCAGCAATCAACAAATGCCACTTGACACTGCTTAACTTGCATATGATTATTATATTCGAGGGCACTTTCTATTTTCTTGTTTGTTTTTTTAGTTTGTGATCAATATGCATATAATGCTTATTCTGGTAATAGATCTTATGCTAGTACATATTCCAAATTGTTTCCGAAGTTGTTTTGCCATGGTTTAACTTCAAAATGTATAATGTAACTAGTACTTCCAGATTTATGTTCTACATTAAATTTTATTTCCCTCCTTTTGTTGTTACGCTTGTGGTATGGCCTTGCATCCCCCTCATTGTTGTACTTTATTTGACTATCAATCTACCAATAAAGGATACTGTCAAACCTCCCATAATCCTTGTGTGATTCTGACTAGAATATGATCTTTGTTGCTTTATGGTTATAATTGATATTATATTTGTCACCACAATCTCATCGGTATGAGGCCTTTTGGTTGAAAGTCCAAGAGCAAAACTGTGTAGTCCAGGCCAAAGTAGATAATATCATACCAACAGGACTGGGATGTTACAATTATGCTAGTGTTAATTCTTTTGTATCTATTAATCGGGCATTATCCTCAATCCACTATGCTTTTTATGTTTCATGTTGCTTTCTTACAGTCCTTTTACCAAAGGTATTTCTTTCTAATATCCTACTTACCTAATGCAGGTGGGAGGTTCCTTTTCCTCGCACAATTGAACTAATATATCCTGCTTGCCAAAAAGAGGGTACTGATCCTCGCTTCATCAAACTGGCACCAGTATTCAGATGTTCAATGCTGAAGTGTGGTGATAGGCAAAGGTAGTGTAGCTGATTAATATGTTTTTTTATTATCTATGCTTTACTTAAACATGTTGCCATGGAGAAAATTTATAATAGGTTTGATCAAATAAATTCCAAAGTTTCTGCAGAGACCTAATTCTGTGAAGAAATTTATATTGAACAAACTATAGCCTATTTTCATATTTTGTCTTTGTTGCAAGGTCTGCATTTTTTATTGTGTATGGTAGGTGGATGATTTCTGTTTCATTTATCCTTAGGCGTGTGCCAGATGGGGGTAATGTAGGATTGGCTCTAGACTTGTGATCGTTAGCTCAGATACTTTAAATAATCCTGTAACTTGCAAATTTGTTCTTCAGTAGGGAGAACCATGCATGTGGTAAATATATTTAAGCTGGTGAGAAATCCATTATCATGTTTATATACTTACACAATTGGTAAGATATGTAGTTGTGTTAGTTGCATGTTTACGTAAAGTCCTGCCCTGAATATGCTACCAATGCTCGAATTGATTACTCCACCACACATTGATTTTGACAGTGTATACTTGATTCGTGTTAACCAATGTTTACCTTAAATTTGTTTTCGCCTTGAAATTCAGATGTAGATCTGGACCATATTTGCATTATTTACCTTGGTTTATGAATTTATGGTTCCATAATTTTTGTAATTATATAATATTCTAGGATGTTAAATATCGATATTTTGAAGATTAGATTCTTCACAATCTTGTGATGTGATTCTCATTTGATGTCTAACTCATATACTGTGAATCTTTTCTTCACAGTATTCCTTTAACTGTGGAGTGGTCTACATCCTCTCTGCATGATATGATTCTGGCTGGATGTCATGATGGAGTGGTATTCTTTGTACTTTCTTTGTTATTCTTTTAAATTGAATGAAATAGGTCACAATTAATGTTTCATATTAACGAGGAAAAAGGTACATTGCTTGCCTTTGTCCTCTTAGAGTTCCACTTGTTTAAAAACAATCTGTTAGTTTCCTGCTGCAAAATATTATATTTGCACTGAGCTGTTTAGCCCAGATCTAAATTACCCTTGTCCAGTGATTCTTTATCTATCATTAAGATTCCTATCTTTCTGTAAATTCAGGTTGCCTTGTGGAAATTTTCAACAACTGGATCATCAACAGGTATTGACAAATTGGAAACCTTTTCTTCTAAAATGTATTTGCTGATATATGAAAGCTGTTGTTTCCTTTTAAAATGGGTTCCATAACTTTATATTATTGAAGTTGCGATAAGTTCTTACTCTCAACCTCTTCAATTTTCTTAATCTGCAGACACCAGGCCGCTGCTCTGCTTCAGCGCGGATACAGTTCCTATTAGGTCTCTTGCTTGGGCTCCAGTTCAAAGGTTAGTGATTCTTGATGAACATTTTCCCTTTTGCTATTATTTAGATTAGCATCATTAAGTGAAAGAGATTCAGTCCAATGGTCTGCAATGTAACCTCAGGGAACTTTGTCCTGATAGGCTCCTGAGGAACTTAGATACTCTAACCAAAATAAATCGTGGAGAAAATTGTAAGAAAAAGAAGTCTCAATCTCCTGACATCCAAACCAATGACTCGATCCTGTCAAATTTGCTGGTATTTTCCAACCAGACCTGTATAAATGTTGAAGAGTACTGCCCCAATAATTCATCCCCATAGACAACCTACCTTGGATGAGGAGGGGATTTCACATTTTGAAATAGCCTTAAAAAATAGAGTGGAGAAATCTTGCCCTAGCCAAGATATAGATGAAAAATTTAACCAATAGCTGCCTTTTGTTGGCTTATACTGGCAGATTTGAAAGTCTTGTTTGTCCTTTATTATATCTATCGATCAAAGATAATCATGTTTTGTCGTTCTCTCAAAGTTATTGTGTCAAAAAAATGTTGAACATGATGCTAAGGAGTTACAAAAATTCCTTCTCTATTTATTTTACCGTATCCAGATGCCTTTTCCTTTTTGTATGAGCTAATTTCAGTTTAAAGTACGTCCAAATTTGCAGTGATTCTGAGGGCGCGAATGTTATTGTCACTGCTGGTCATAAAGGCTTAAAGTTTTGGGACATACGGTACGTAGGTTCTGTGCACATCTTATGTTTTGAGTTACTTCAGTCTCCTCTCTTCTTCTCTAGTGGTTATTCTGCAATTTTTTTTTTTCTGGAGGAAGTTTGTTCTGCATTTTGACTACAAATTGTTTGGAATGAAATCGCATACAACCTGAGATTTTAAAATTTAGGAACTCTTCGCAAAATATATTGATGTGTTTCTAACATGCAAGTTTTGTTGAATAGCTGGTCAACAATATATGAGCTCAAATAATCGTGCATTTACTTACACTAAAAAGTGGCCAATTCAGCCAAAATAATGAAATTAAGGTCATGAGATACCATACAACAACAGCAAACAAACCAAGACTTGCAATAATTTGGGCCAGCTATATGAATCCTTCTTTGCCATTTCGCTAAGTTCATTGCTAGATCTGCTATCATATCTAATCAACTAAATTCTTAGAAATTATAACAGGCCATGTTAATTTTGGTCGACCACTCCCTCTTCTTATATGCTCTGCCACAATCATGTTACTTCTATGAATGGAAGTCAATTTGGGTCGATGTGATCCATGACCTAACCACCTACATCGTCCTTCCGTTAATTTATTCTTAATTCACCACCTCTCTTTTGGTGTATATTCTCGTTTCTTTCGACTACACATCCATCTTAACATTTTCATTTCCGTAACATTCATATAATGAATGTAGCCTAAATGGAACATTCTTAAGACAGAAATCCAGTAGAACTTTTCTATTTCATCCATCCCTTTCCAATCTATGCATTACATCACCTTCATATCCGTCGTTCTTTGTTAATAATCGAACCTAAATACATGAAAAATTACTTCTGCAACACGTGATTCGCTGTAGACTATCATAACTCAATTGTTATCCTTAATCCTACTACTACCAAATGAGCTTTGTATGTATTCTGTTTTGGTTCTATATGACTCAAAACATCTAAAGTTCTAAGTTCCAGTTTAACTCCTCTTTTATATCATCGGCGATAACAATAAGGGACCTCATATTCAATGTCCTGTAAGCTCATCCATAAGTAGTGCAAAAAGGTAAGGGCTTAAGGTAGGAATCGATGCAATTTTATAGTGAGAGAAATCTCTATTAATTACCACTACAGCTGATACTTGTAACTGCTTCATCGAACATATTCTTAATTATAGGCTTAATCTCTACTATCAAGAGCCATAATAACACGAATTAGAGAAATGAAGGCAACACTCTCAATGAGTTACGCCCACTTGTCTAGCAAGATTTCACAATTAAAAGAGGGTTACAATTTCAGTCTCTCAGAACCCACGTCTCTCTATTTTTCTCTATTCTATAAGAAGGGCACACTCTAGTACCCTTTATATAGGGAGGAAACATTGGATTGATATGCTAGGTTCCAGACTTTCAGCATTAATAATGTTGATATATCTAATAGAATTTCTCTCTCTCTAGCACCCATCATAGCACTTCCCTAGGCACCCTATCATACACTTTTATAGATCAATAAAAATCATTTGAATGTATGTTTATTTCTCTATATATCTCCATCAATCTCCTAAGCAAGTAAATGGATCCATACTAGATATTCCCGGCATGAAATCAAATTTATTTTTTGAAACCTTTGAATTACACTGTAATTTATGTTAAATCACCCTCTCCCATACTTTTTAGAGTATAGTCATGAGCTTAATACCTCTATAATTTGTACAATTTTGAATATCTCCTTTATTCATAGGTACCGTAATGCTGTTTATCCATGCATCAGTCACGAGAGACCATATATGATATCAAATTGTCTTTTATGTTCTAATTCATTGTTATGGAATCCACAAACTCGTATGTTCATATTGATTTGAAGTCTCAACGTATTTAATAAATAGTTCTCTAACACTCTAGTTGCCCACCTTACAACAGCAAACATCAAATATTGATTTTTCAGATCAGGAAGATTGAATTAGATACTGATGAGACAATAGGATCGAAATTTTATTATAATATTTCATAGATGATATTGAGTGGATCTTGGGGATCTGCTGTCAAACTCTATTGAGGATAGGAATGTTAGATATACTAGAAGAATCTTGGTCTCCCCAACTGAGGAGGCAATAAAGAGGATGGAAATTACGGAAATGTTTAGATGAGGTAGGTGTTTTATGGTTGATTAGATAATCAATAAAAAATTAGAGAGTATAAAATACATGAAGAGAGAAAAAGTGTTATGGTAACTATATGCAAAAATAAAGGAGATATTAAGATGTACTAACTATAGAAAATTAGAAATCGTAAATATGAGATGGGAGTGTGTGATGGAGCATATGCTACTCTGAGAGAGCTAGTTTGGTTTTATGCATATCTAGTGGAAGCCCATTTACCTGTTTCAAAGTGTACCTTAGCTATAACAACCCCCCCCGGCAAAATAAATAAATAAACCACCTAAGGAGATTAGGGGGAACGATTCTTTTAACTCCTTTACTTACCTGAGATTGATAGAAAATAAGCGAGGAAGCTCAACGATGGGTGCTAAGAAGAAAGACTTTCTATTATATATTCATTTTATTCAAGACATGTATCACAGAGTTGTCGCAAGGTTGAGTTCTAGTGGGTGTCGTAGTACAGAAATTTCTATTACCACAAATATGTATATGTGCTCATTATTTTCTTTTAGTCATTGATAAGTTACCATTATAAGATCCCTTTGTACGTACCATTTGTTGATGATATTGTTGTCATTGATGAGACTGGGAAGGAAATAACTAAAGTGGCCAAAAAGGATCATATAGCTGAGTCCAAATTTATTGACGATAAGGCAAAGACTATTGTACGCAATCACTAAACTGAACACAGCATTTACATCAAAGACATTTTTAACCCTTCCTTGATGGTGGATGTATCAATTTTGTGCTAAACTTCTCCTGTATATGCAGCGACCCATTCCATCCCTTGTGGGACCTTAATCCTGTCCAGGGGGTGATTTATAGTTTGGATTGGCTGCCAGATCCAAGGTACAGTTTTATATGCTTTGGTGGAAAAAAATTCCATATGCCTGTCTCTGAATCATTTCAGTCTTGCTCAACTTGTCTCTTTTTGTGCTTTTAGATGTATTATAGGATCCGGTGATGATGGATCAATATGGGTCCTCAGCTTAGTGAAGGCTGCACATGATATCCCAGTTACTGGAAAACCTTTTTCTGGAACACAGAGACAAGGATTGCACAGTTATCACTGTGCCTCATTTCCAATATGGAGTATTCAAGTGTCTCGGCTAACAGGTAGTTCGTTTCTAAGATATTCTTTCGTTTAACTTGCGCTAGTTTGAAATCTTACTGGTGATGCATTTACTGTGGGAAAAGACCCAAATAGAGGACAAAATATATTTGCCTTCTGATGCTAAAACCTGTCTTTAAGTAGGGATCTTCTCCATCTATAGGTACACAATGCATCTCCGGAAAAGTAGAATTTCGTGATTAGTCTGTTCAGAATTCAAGCATTACGTGTGGTGTACGGGTAAAAAGGAAAAAGAAATCAAAATATTCTGTACACTAATTTAACTTAATTCTAGGGCAGAAAATAAGGAATTAAAATTGGTAAGAATATAGAGAATTAGTACAACAATATTTTCCTAATAAATGATATCTTTCCAAGATAATGTCTTGAGAACTCCCCCTCAAGCTGAACTATAGATGTTTGTCATTTCCAGCTTGCTCAAAATTTCGTGGAAAGGTTTAATGGCTAGTCCTTTTGTCATAAGTCTACCTATTGACCGTTAGAGGGAACGTAGGGTATGGAGTCAATCCACTGTCTATCTTCTCCTTGATAAAGGGCCGATCAACTTCAACATGTTTTGTGCGATCATGTTGTACCGGATTGTGTGCAATACTAATTGCTAACTTGTTATCACAGTGTAGTCTTATCAGTCCTTTTATATTAATTTTGAGTCTGTAAGAATGATTTTCAACCACGGTAGTTCACAAATTCTATGAGACATTTGAATTCAGCCTCTGCACTCGACCTTGCTACCACTTGTTGTTTCTTACTTCTACATGTAACTAGGTTTCTTCCTAAGATGGTACAATAACCAGAATTTGATCTTCTATCAACAATAGACCTGCTCAGTCTGCATTGTACGGCTTCTAAGACAAGTTTTTCAAGAAAATTCCCTTGCTCTAGGTTAGCCTTTAGGTGTCTAAGGATTCTATAGACTGCATTCATGTGTGACTCCTAAGGATTATGCATAAATTGACTGACAACATTCACTGCATAAACTATGTCTAGTCTAGTATGGGATCTGTAAATAAATCTCCCAACGATACATTCCTTTATCAACCATTTTGTCATCCTTGTCTTCTCTCAATCTATGGTTCTGTTCAATTGGGGTATTTCCTGGTTTGTAGCCTAGCATTCCAGTTTCCTTGAGGAAATCCAACATGTACTTGTGTTGTGAAATAAAATGCCCTTATTCGAATGAGCTACTTTGATTCCTAAGTATTCGACTCTTCCCAGTTCTTAACCCCAAATTCCTTTGCAAGATGACCATTCACTTTTTCTATCTTCGGTCACAATATCATCAAAATTGACAATTAGTGCAGTTACTTCCTGTGTTCAGTGTGTTTTATGAACAATTTGTGATCTCTGGTAATATTTCAACTTCACTATTAAATGGGTGAATTTTCCAAAACATGCTCTTGGAGACTCTTTTGGTCCATATAGAGCCTTTTTCAATCTGCAAACCTTACTTCTGCCAAAACTCCCGTCCATACCCAGTACCATGTATACTTTCTCTTCCAAGTCTCCGTGTAGAAATGCATTTTTTACATCAAANCTGGTAATATTTCAACTTCACTATTAAATGGGTGAATTTTCCAAAACATGCTCTTGGAGACTCTTTTGGTCCATATAGAGCCTTTTTCAATCTGCAAACCTTACTTCTGCCAAAACTCCCGTCCATACCCAGTACCATGTATACTTTCTCTTCCAAGTCTCCGTGTAGAAATGCATTTTTTACATCAAAGTATTGCAATTGCCAATCTAAGTTGACAATTAAAGACAACACCACTCTAACGGTGTTCATCTTCACACAGGAGCAAAGGTCTATCGATTCTAGGTATACTCTTTTGCTACTAATCTAGCCTTGTGTCTCTCTAAGGTACCGTCTGCCCTGTACTTCAAGGTGAATAGCCACTTACATCCGGCAGGTTTTTTCCTGTAGGTAGATCAACTATTTCCCATTTTTTATTTTGATCCAAGGCCCTCATTTGCTGACTTATAACTGTTCACCCACCTTTACTCTTTAGTGACTCATGGAAAGTTTTTGAGATCTCTATTGGGTTCAATTTTGTAACAAATGCTTTAAGTGGGGGAGATAACTTTTCCAAAGTCACGAATTAGGCTATAGGGTGTTGGGTAGATGTTCGGGTGCCTTTCCTAATAGCTATGGGAAGTTGGTGATCATCAGAATTACTAAGAGTATAAATCTTTTAATTATCCCTATTTATTGCAATTTCGTTACCTTGAGATCCTGGTCATGTTGAATCTGTTGGATAGGTCGTGTCCTTGAATGAACTTGAAGTGACAATTGTTGATCTTCCCTTTCTTTCTCATTTCTGTGTTCTGTAGAGGCAGGTTCATGTATTAAATTTGACTCCAGATTATTTGAAGCATAGGCTGGGGTACTGGACAGATCAATCTCTAAACATATTAGGTCCTTATCTTCTCTTACGTCCTTCTCTGAAGATAACTCTTGAAAGATAGGAAAGATTTTCAATATATGTAACATCCATAAAGACGAAGACTTTCCTAGAGGATGGATAATAACATTTTTAACCCTTTTTTGTTGGGGAATAACCTATAAAAATACATCTGGTAGATAGGATCAAGTTTGGACTTGTTTTTGGAGTACACATGTATGTATGCCATGGTTTAAAGAGGCGGTAGTGAGGCGCGCCTTGACTGTGAGGCGCATGTAGTATGCCTCGAGGCGGTATTTTTAAGGCTAAAAATATGAGGCTCACACCTCTAAATTTGAGGTGTGCGCCTCATTTAAAATTTGATTT
>CAIGRT010079143.1:0-18836 GCA_903798405.1 Fraxinus platypoda | reverse complement strand
CAAACCAACGGTTTCGGTTCGGTTTGCGATTTCGCGATTTTTTTGTGCAGCCCTAATTGGTATATTCTGCAAACTATAAGTTTAATTTTTATTTCATTTGAACATGCTATAATAAAAAATTTAGGGATAATTGCAGCAACAGTCCCAAACCTATGGGTTTTTAGCGGACTTTACCTTAATCTTCAGTTTGTGCTAGCGGATGTCTTAAAAAATTAGCAGCCGTAATCAAAATGGATGAAAAGTGTTGATTTGACCGTTAGTTGACTAAGAAAATTGGACTTTGACCAAATTGAAAGAGGTAACATGGTAACTTTAGAATTAACAATTTTTTTTTTCAAATATTATTAACAATAAAAATAATTAAACTAAAAAAAAATAAAAAATTTGCCCAACCCCCATCTTCTTCCCCGCCCCAACATTCATTCAAACAATGATCCAAAGATGTCGACTGCCACCACTAAGCCCACAACCACCAAAAAAACCAAAATCACTTCCACTAAATCGAACCATCACCTTCCACTTTTATTCCTTCTAAACTCTACCACTACCTCCACTAAATCGAACCCAAAAGTCACAGGAATTTCAGAAGATCTACTTGAGTGATTCTTACCTATTTCTGTTCTCCCATAGTGTACATGGTTTCTATTTTCTCGTTCATAAAATCCATTTTCAACCAATTTTATGATCTCTTAGCAAGATCCAAGCCAAAAGCCATATGGATTCACAAGGATTCATAAAAAAAGTAAATTCTAAAATTACCATTTTATCTCTTTCAATTTGGTCAAAATTTGTTGAAGTTCAATTTTCTTGGTCCACAAACGGTCAAATTGATGGTTTTCATTCATTTGGACTTCAACTGCTAATTTTTCAAAGGTTTGGAACCTCCGCTGGCACGAACTGAAAGTTAAGGTAAAGTCCGCTAAAAATCCAAAGGTTTGGGACTCCTGCTGCAATTATTTCAAAAAATTATTATTAATTTCGAGTTTCCCAAGAAAGTAGCAAATTAACTGCCTACAGAACCGATTCTCAAGCGCTGTTGTTGCACGCTTCTTTCTTTACTTAATGAATACGTGTTTAACGCTTAATTTTACACCTCAGCTTTTGTAATTAAATCCAATTCAAAATCCCCAGTTTACCCCTTTTCAAACTCCTATCAATCATGGTATTTCTGTAGATTATGCCAAGACCAGGGAAAAAATATGGGATCTCAATTTAAAATGAGAAAATTGTAATCGAGGTCTCTAACCCTTGAAATATATGCAAATGGATCCAAAACCTTAAAATCTTGAAAGTATTTTTATACTTGTAGCAGATAAAGTCCTTACGGATGAAATCCATCCAAATGGACATTAAAATTACACGTGAAACACATTACCACTTTTTGTGAGGGTATAATAGGTTGACATTGAAAATCAAGATTTGAAGATTGAGGATGGATCTGCCAATATTTGAAAGTAAAGGTCCAATTTGAACATATATTAATAAGATTTGGGCAACTAATGAAATTTCGTCAATTCAAATTCTCATACAAAAACTGTCTCTCACCATTATAAGAACTCCACCATAGATACACCCCATCTTTTGCTGGCAATTGCGTTCTTTCCTCCACCAACTCCTCATATTTACTCACACAGACGAGAAAATCATAATCATCAGATCCTAGGGTTTTGCCTTTTCTCTCTAGTGATCTGATTTCAAGAAGAAGAAAGAAAAATGGTTCGTGTTAGCAATGGAATCATCACACTGATAAACGTTCTAACGTTCTTAATTTCTTTAACTGCCATTGGGTTTTGGCTTTGGTTCGGTGTAAATTCACAAACCCAATGTCACAAAGTTCTCCAAAAGCCTCTATTAATTGTGGGTTTAGCCCTTTTAATTGTTTCTTTATTAGGGTTATTTGGATCATGCTGCAGACTTCCATTTTTCATGTGGATTTATCTTTTAATCATGTTCTTGCTTATTGTCGGATTGACGGCTTTTACGGTTTTCACTATTGTTGTTACGAATAGACACGTCGGGAAAGCATTGTCGGGAAAAGGGATTGGAGAACACAGGCTTGGAGATTATTCACGTTGGTTGCAGAATTATGTGATAAATGCAGAAAACTGGGATGAAATCAAGAATTGTCTGGTTGATGTGAATTTGTGTCAGCATTTAACGGCGAACAAGGGCGAGGAGTTTTTCATACATAACCTGTCTCTAATTCAGGTATTTTTTCTTCGTCGTCTGTCTTTGTTTCTATCTCATCATATCGAATGTTTCTATCTTATAGCATAAGATATATATGTATTCTAGTTTTTTAACAAACACAACCATGTTCGTCTTTGTTTCTATATCATTGTATCATATGTACTTTTGTTTGTTTATGCGTTTAATCTATCTAATCATGCATGCATATTATATAAATAGTCGTGCTTGGGATCGAATATGAAATTACCAGGGTCGGATCTAACGCTTAATCAATTTCTTTCATCCAGTCGGGTTGCTGCCAACCACCAGCATACTGTGGCTTCCAGTCCCAGAATGCAACCTATTGGATAGTGCCTAAAACCGGCCCGGCCGTGCCCAATCAAGATTGCAAGACGTGGAGCAACGTCCAGAAAGAACTCTGCTTCGACTGTGAGTCGTGCAAGACGGCAGTATTGGACAATATTAAGAAAGATTGGAGATTTATATCCATCATTAATTCAATCATCCTTGTTATTGTAATTATTGTCTACTCCATTGGATGTTGTGCACTCAAAAGCAATTCTTCTAGTGGATACCAGAAATACAGAGGCCCAGCTTAATTAATTAATTTTAATTGTGAAAACTGGATGCAATAAACTCTGTGGTCATTCTGTTGCTGCTGTTGATTTAGTTATTTTTATGTAAGTACTTTCAATGAATTTTATTTATTTAGTTCTTCATATGGATGTTGCTTTCTGAGAAGACTCCTAGAAAAGTACAAAATACAGAGAACTACTTAATAGATATAATATTTGGTATGCGAGACGGTAGTTATTAAACTGTGTTCGATCACAATCATAGACTCGAACTTCTCTCTACATCTCATTTTCGTATCCAAATTGTTTCTAATTTATATTGTGTTATTTTCATTACATTTGCTAGAGTTGAACATTTGGACCACGAAATCGAAAAATCCAAACCGGTCTAGGTTGGTTTTCCAGTTGTCGAGTTAAGGGTCGGTTTTTTTTAGGATTTCTTTTGTTTTGGGTTGAGTTGGGTTTCGAAAGGGACCAAAGACCTAGAGAAAAAAATTCGTTGGCCCACCTCCTCGGACTCTCATCTCAATTCTGAAGTCTAAATCGTCTCTCGTTTAGCCGATTGGGTTTGGGTTAATTAGTTGGCCCGTAATTGTTATCAAATTAATTAACCCGAACGACTGGTTGAACCGGTTAATTCGTTGGCCCATAATCGTTATCAAACCAATTAACCCAAACCAAATGGATCGAAGATATCAGTTCGATTATGGGTTGGTTCGATAACAACTGGTTGAACCAGATCAACCCACAATATTGGTGAGATAACCAGCCGGTTCATCCTCATATTTAGTCGGACCAACATGAAAAACTGCAGTCATTGTACCGTCCCGGACAAGGCCACTCAAGCCAGGATAAAGAATTGAACTTGTTACATGTCTTGTACTATTTGGATTTGTTGCATAAAACCTCAAACTTACCAAATCAACGAGGTACACACAACTAAACGAAATCACTCACCTATGTATATACCAAATACAACCAATTGACAAAATAACTCAAGTGACCTGAGGCAAGTAAATAATATTGGAAAATTTTGAAATCGTAGTATTTTGGTCCATATTTTATCTACTTCAACAACTCAGAACAATATAGCATTTTCTCTCTTCAAACTCTTTTAAGGATTTAAATAAGGCCAACGACACATCGAGGTTAGGAACTTCACGGAAATTTCAATATGTTTGGCCATACTCGAATAGGAAATTGCTGCAAGTTTTCGTGAAAACCCACAACAACCTCCAACGGCCGATTCAGTCCTTTGAAACTATCATGTATCTATACATTTGTCACTATTACGCAACTAGTTTGGTGTTGGTAGAACTCACCCCAAAAAACTCAAGTTACCTAAATGATTTGAAGCCCACAAGTTGAGCATTAATTCAAAGAGGTGAGACACAATTACGATTACTAAAACCACCCCTCCTTTTAGAACCATCAACTATGGCCTCTATTCTCACCTGAGTCTTTTAATAGAAGTAGCCCTACCGACATGTCCCTGTCCGCAACAACAGTTATCCTAGAAGGGTGTTTTGCTCTAATACCAATTGCTATAACCACATTTGGGTAAAGTTCAATCGTCTTGAGTCAGTCATCTCAAAAACAAATCTCTTCGCCCCCTCATATCACGGAACCACAATCACTTAAGTTTAACTATGTAGAGGATTTTCAAGCCTAAACCCACCAGTCCTACATTAATTGTATGTTTTAAGCGTACAATAATACAATCATGGCCTCCCTTTCCTCCAACAACCAAAGAAAAATGCAAACACGATCAAGGGACCATGACGATTCAACAAAAAGGGCAGTGAAAATGACGAAAAAATGGAAAACTGGAGCTTCGTTAGTCCTCTAGAGCGTGTTTGGAATATTTTAAGCACAAGATCAAATCTTTACTCATCTATTTTACATATATAAAATTTCATCAAAACATCATTTATTACACAAAAAAAAGGGAAAAAAGAAAGAGGAGATGCAGGAGCTTAAAAGGAGAACGACCATTATAGAAAGAAACCATGAAGATTGCATATAAGACAACTCCATTCTCAAAATTTATATGGTGATAGCAGAAAATCTTGATTCAAGTAAAATGAAACTAGTAAAATATCAGCTGCAGTTACATGTTCCATAAGGATGGCATGGTCAAAAGACATGCATTGTCGTTTCATTTGAGAAAAGTACATCCCAAAAACATGAAAACATACGCTACCAATGATGTTAGAAGTTCAAGAGTCCAGGTGGGCTGCAACAGAAATGATGGGATCAATGGAACCAAGAAAGAACCGCATATCCAGCCGACAACAAGAGCCCCAAATCTGCCATGAATAAAACAAAAATTCACCAATAATTAACTAATAATTGGGGAAAAATAGGATATCAAAGCTCGTCTCCCACAAAACTCACCCAATAATAGCAGCTCTAGGCAAGCTCTTGGTCTTGTCATTGAGGAAGTATATGCAAGCTGCCAAAGACAACGCCACCTGTGCAGGCATACTTATACATTACCAAAATTTGCCAATTTGTAACACTCCAGTTTTGAAATTAAATTGTTAGTACAGATGTAAACATAATTACATAAGCATTCTCCCGTGTCGACACGACACGACATGGGTAGGGGTATGAAATACGGGTCGGACACGGCAAATTTCAACCGGACACGGCCAAGGGCGGAACCTATTGGACTGCAGCCGCCATTGTTGCAAAGCCAGAAAGTCGTGTTGCGGGTTTAGGGAGGAGGAGGAAGAAGAAGAAGGGGTGTTATACTTGGACCTGTTTTTTGTTTTAATTTTTGGGCTTTTTAAAAAATAAAATTATCCATTGTGGTTGAAGTATATTTATAGTCTTGCGGCCTTATTGGTTGGGTTTTTGAGCATTTATTCTTGATGATAATAAGTTGAGTTGGAGGGGGAATTGGTTGATTAAATGGACTTTTAGGATCAATTGCTGCTATTGTAATTAATTTTGTCATTTTTAACTTTTATTTTAATTTTGTGCTTTGTCGTGTCAATTTATTTTTTTGGGTTTTTAGACGTTTATTATAAATTTCTAGTTGATTTTTAACTGACGTGTTTATCTTTTAACAATTTACAACTTAATTATTATTTAACTTTTCTTTTTACAAATGAAGTTTTTGGGGAAAAAAATAATAATTGAAGTTTCAAAGACGTGTCCACGTAACCGTGTCCGAAATTTAGACTGTTTTTAACCATGTCCTCGTATCCTCCATTTTAAAAAATAAAAGATTCGACACTTAAATGTGTACTCGTACCCGTACCCGATACCCGTACCCAAGTCAAAGCACCATAGACTCCAAGTAACATGCATGAAAGATATTCCTAATGCTAAGAGCAAAGGCATCACCGAACATTCTAAAAGTAGATATAGATGGACACGAAAGACCTTCGCAAATTTTTCATAGGCCCGAAAACAATAAAAAATTTTAGTCCTAATCACTTCCATCACACAAAGTATAGCACGGTCGGAACTTATGACAGATAAAATCTAATAGTTTTCTAATCATTCTAACATTTTTTAATGGGAAAATGTCCAACGAGCATATTCTCGTAGCATGTCTGAGTGGGGCTTATTTGGTGCATATATGTAGGAGAGAGAAGAATGTTCTCGAATAATTTCTCTATCCTCCTTATAAGCACCAAAGAAGTCCCACTCAAACATGTTCTCAATCCTTTTTCTTTAAGATATATGAAATTGCTCATTTACCGAGTTACTAATATAATTAAAAATATTCATTTTTTAAATCACTTTTCCAAATTTATTTTTCAAGTACTATATAAGTGGTGGATTCTATTCAAATTAACACGTGTATGCAAAAACTCGTCGCAATTGGGATAGAAACAACAGTTTTTTATTTTGTTAAATTGGGCACCTAACATTTCGTGCACCTATAAATAGTTAATTATGGAATCATACAAGCTCCTGAATTCAGTTATCCACTAATACACCAATATATTAGCTCTTTTGGATCTCATAAAACAATAGAAGCCTGTTATTTCTTACTGTAATTTCTCTTCATTTACCTCTTATCCTGTAGCTTCCTTGAATCAATTCATTTCACTGAATTGATTTAGGAGTCTTATTTCTGCAATGCAGGCAATCATTTACCAAATTTTGACAAAACTAACCACTTAGCAGCTTTGGGGAAGACAATAAAGTAATGAATTAATCTGCATCTAAAATTTATTGTCAAGTAATAGTGAATTATGTGTTCTCAAAGAATCTAACAAAAAGTTTCCTAAGACCTAAGCAACTAGCGCTAAGAAATAGTTGCATCGAATGGGACTCTTAGCCAATGACAATATTCCATAAGCACCCCTGAGGAATTGGTTCGAGCGGAAATTGAATAATAACTTTGACATGAATCAGACATGTAAAGACAAACCTGGAAAGCAGGCCCAGCTTCAGCAGAATTCATCACACTCCAGCATGCCATAAATGCAAACAGGAACAATCTTCTTAAAATGATTACGGGTGGGGGTACTTCCACAAAACTAAGCAAGTTCTTAACCCAAGGTGGAGACTCCTCGACCTTCTTCTTTAGCCTGGTCTTCAAATTAATCTTTGTTTTTCTCCTATTCTGGAAGCTGCTCATCAGCAGTTTCTCAAAAGCAGCTTCTATTGATTCCGAACTTCTCTCATGACCAGCATACTGGCTCAACAAAAAATTCCGAGCACTCCAAACTTCTTCCTCAGAGGCATCAGTAGTTATACCCAGCCGCTTATAAGGATCCCAGACATTAACCCGGGGAAATTTTGAAATGCTACCTATAGATATTCATAAACCCAAAATAATTTTAAACCAAAACTTGCAGTACCGTACCCAAATTTCGCCCCTATTTGATGGTCATTATTTTGAGAAAATTGAGTTTTCAATAGTATTTTTTTTTTTTTTGGAGAATACGTGGTTAAAAAGTAGGAAAAAGTTTTGGGTTAACGTGCAGTACGAGAATTAAATAGTTCTGAAATAATGGTTGTCAAACAGGGGCTTCATTTGATATGGAAAATCGGTATTCAACATACCAAATTCTTGAAGATTAAACTGAGACTTACCTAATGACTATGAAGATAAAAGACAACTAAGGTTTTACAAAACCAGTTGACACCACAAACACTGAATTTTAGATAGAAAAACAAAAACTTTTCCTTGAAAAAAGGCTCTTTTTCTTACTGTCAAGTCTGACCCGAATTTTTTTTTTTTTATTTTCTAACTTCCTTATTCACTTATTGAGTAAATGTCCTTGTAAGCAATTTTTTTAAGCTTAGCCAGGCGTGCTATTAGCGCTTGAATTCTGTATGTCAAGTACATTTACCTTCATACGGAGTATCCACGGCACATCTAGGGCTCCTAAAATTAAAGCTGCACGGCGTGATTCTCTTCGAATTACCTCGAGCTGAACTGCATCAAAAATTATTATTTTTTAAGAAAAAGAATAATAATCTATGAACAAGAATATAAATCGAATTAATACAGAAAAAGTAATTTAATTAATGTAATATAACAAAAAACTTACAGTTGATGACCAAGGAAAGAGGTTGAAAGTGTAGGGTTTGAGAGAAGATTTGCCGCCATGAGCTTAAACAAAGTTTAAACTTTCTTCGTCTATGTGATAATCACAATGATTGGGACGCCATGGAAGAGAGAGAGAGAGAGGAGGAGGAGAGATAATGCCAGTCTTAAATCGGGTTATGGGTTTTGGTAGGTGAAATGACGAGGGAGATGGTCCGGATTCGAATTCGGGTTTGGATTCGTAAGATTCAAATCTGGATTGGATTCGCGTCGGCAGGCCAGTTCGAGCCCGCTAAGCTGTCCGGTAACAAGCCTGCGCCCAAATTGGGACAGTTCACGAACAGGCCCATCTTTTACTGGCGGGCGGGTCCAATCTAGAATGGCTCTGGCCCAATAATTAATTCTAGGCCGTGAATAATTTGAAAAAGAAATATGGGAAAGGAAATGTTGAAACGAAACCTAAAAGAAAGAGGGGTCAATTTGTGCCTTGGAAACAATAACGAAATTAAATTGGATTGGCTTGAGTTAACTTGATTCAAAAGGGGGCTTTATTCATTTTCTATTTTACAATTGAAATTCTAAAATATCGATTTAACTCAAATCGAATTGGATCGACCTGCTTCTAAGATGAGCTAACAGGTCGATCTTGTCTTTTTGAAAAAATTATCAATTCGGTATAAGCATGTATCGGTCATCGAGACAAGTAGGTTCTCGCAAGGTTCGAGCCTTGTTAGTTTTGTTTACATGTGGAAAAGTTTAGAACAAATTATTTAGATTTGTCTTTTAGGTTTACGTTGAATTTAGATAGTTGAAGTAGTAATTATTTGTTTGTTTGTATCATCGTTTGGAAGCATTCGTGTTATTGCTTTGCCCAACATGGATGTCACATGCAGACCACATAGGACAATTGCGACAACAATACTTTGTGCTAACTGCAACACCTAACTAAGTTCAACAATTACTAATTCCTTGCTAGGCCAAAGCCTCTTCACTAAGAGCGCGAGGTTTAGAGCGTGTCCCTAGTGGAAAAGGGTTCATATGGCTTGTCATTTGGCGAACCTCCAAGCTAGATAAGAGGAAGTGGGCCCGAACCTTCGGAGCCCTTAAGGGGCGAGGGAGGTGGTGAGCTTGTTTCCCTTGAAGAATGCTAGAACAAGCTGAATGTCCTTGCCACAGAGTGAAGGAAATCACTTAATACACCTCTATATATTTTTGCAGTGTATATTATGAACCTACTAATGCTATGGAAATTGTATGTACAAAGTGTGCATAGCAAAATAAATAAATTATGGTGTCCACAAATATATATGTAATTATTCCCTAAAAAAAAGGATAATTGTCGGTATGTAAAAAGACAAACGAGTCCCTTTCAGAAAATGGTGACTCACAAACATGAAATTCTATTATTAATAGAAGATGTGCTGTAAAATAGAAATTAGAAGATACTAGTTGATCTTCAACATTGTGGGCTAGATTCTTATTATATAGTATTCAAGTATAGAAAATTTCGCCCAAGAAAATCATAAATTATTGGCCTACTACCTCCACTCATTATATATGATTTTTTTTATTATTAATGAATTTATTTTGTTAAGGACTATTATAATTTCGTTAGATAATCATAGTTGTAATAATAGATCAAATGCTGCATACTAAACAAATTGTAGGAAAAAGCCATTTGCACAGACTCATGTGAACAGATTTTGAACAGATAACTCACATGAGGTGGGGCCCATGTGAGTTTAATATTGAAAAAATCAACCACCCACCACCCCTGCTGTGTGTAAATCTGTGCAAATTCTGTGCAAATGGGTCTGTGCAAATAGCATGATTCCAAATTGTAATAATTGACTCTAACTATATCAAATCAAGACTTAAATTTTTGTTTTCTATGATCACGATGTATCAAAGGTTACGAGCTTCAATTGCATGTTCATGTTTTGGTCAAACAATATCATTCCTTAAAAAATAGACACCTGGATAATGAATAAGTCTTAATGGAGTGTGGGGTCCGCAATTTTTTAAATTGCGGGGCCCCACCATTGTGAGGAGTGTAATGCATGATGTACACCGAGGTGTGTACATCAAGCATTGCTCCTAGATAATTTGAACATAGACCGGTCATTTTCATTAAATAATAAAAATATCACTTGTGAAGTGCATAACAAGGGTGCAAAATAGTTGCAAAAGTAGCACTCGTCTTATCTTGATCTTCTAGAAAAGAATACGCAAGTCAAGATGGAACCTTATTTCTTAGAACGACCAGGGGAATTCTTGAAAATCAAGAAAGCACTGTGTTATTGTTCCATATTTGACAGATAATTCTGTCTTTCAATTTCTGCAAGAGTTTTCTTAATGCCAAAATCTTTATAATGTAGTTTGCTTGTATTTGTATCATTTAATTAACAGAACATGCATTCTCAAAATGAACCATTTGTCTTTGTTTAATTGCTATTAAAAGCTTATTTTAGTATAGATAATCAGTTAGTTTCAAGATAGCTTATTCTGTGTACAAAGTACACCACAACATTGTTTATATCAGACACCCTAGCAACCAGTTGTTTACAAAGGAAAGTCTACCAACAAAACATTCTTTGGAATCTCAGATTTGTTGGGATTTATGTTTCTATAAATCCTTAAAACTGAGGAAAAGCCATAGAAGATCATCCACATAAAGCTCTTTGGATAGGTGTAAAACTAGACGGCCACGGCCAACAAGTGTTCACAGGATCCAAACTAGGCTCTCGGAAAGAACATAAACCAACACAGCCTTCAGGCACAACCTATGCCAAGCAGGGCAGCCACCAGGACTGAAAACAACCCATATGGGCTGAGGCATGACCCAGCTCTCTAGTCGAACTTCACAACACTATCTGAATATTTATCAACTGTGGATTGCAGAAGGATAAAAAATACATATATATCCTCTGGCATTATGTTCAATAAACACAGGCCGATGAACAAAAAAGGAAAAGAAAATAAAAATAAAGGCTTAAGCTTGGGCAAATCCAGTTTCCAGTAAAAGAAAACCTATATTTGCATCCTTTTGTGTATACTGAGGATAAGTCAAATGTCAGTATAACCCTTGAATGGCAGGGTAAGCTTCTATACATGAATTGTATCATCAACTTAAACAAAAAACATAAATGTGATCCCGTTGCAAGCAAGCCTCTCCCCACTTCGTTGATAATCTTCAAGAAAGCAATGTCGAAGCAAATTCTTGTCTCAAAATGACTCGGTCAACAAATGTTGTATTGATATCTATTACTCGACTGCGTGGATTCTGACCAAATGCTATCGGGAAAGAGGTTCAAATACCACCTCATGGATCATTTTCATCTAATCGTTGCAAACACTCCTGCGGGTTGGCATAAAAATAATCCTCTTCTTTAGGTTTATCGGGAATCACAAACCTTACTGTTGGGTTCCCCATGCGTTCAGCATGAATGTCTTTAACCGCAGCAGAAAACTCATCCCAAGTTAGGGACCCGGATTTATATTGGTCTATTAGATTGACTAAAAGCCTTCTATCCAATAAAATAGTTTTCTTGTACCCGAGATATCTGAAAGAAACACAACCAGAGAAATTTCAGATAGAAATATATAGAGAAGGTATAAATGAGAGATCTACTAAATTATTTCTTTTTAGTCTTCAAATACGAAATTCAAAGGAATCAAATAGGAAGGAATACTTTGAATCATAAAACTATTATGAAATACACTTTAACTTGACAAATCAACTAATACAATAAGTCTGGGCTTAACAGAGAATCAGTTTTAGGATATGAGTTCAAACTTCACAGTGGTCGTAAATTCTACTTGACTTTTTGCCCTTTATATTTGATTAATCACTGGGAGAAAAGAAAGAATATAATGCAAATTGTTGAAATCTTCTTTCTAATTATTTTCAAGGCGAGTCAAATAATCACAAAATCATTACCTCCGATGGCCTTCAACAACTTTAGCCATATTTCCATCGTAGGTGGGAACAAAGATATCACTCTTCAGCGAAACAAGATAATCGAGTGCTGCCATTTGAGACGAGTGATTTTGAAAGAACCTAAGGTCTGAAGACTCCAATAGTGTCTCCTTCCGAACCTGTTATAATAAAGCAAAAGACGCATAATGAAAAAACAAAACACGTGTCGATTACAAAAATCCTAGTTCGCTCTGCTTATTTATTTACCAAGTTTGGATAAGCTACTGCAAGTCTATTCATTCTTCTTTGTCCACCATAAATTTCTCCAGCAGCAATGTAAATCTGGATATTGCAATCAATGTCCAATGCCCTTAATGTGAGAGCAGTTTCCTCAGGAGTCAAAGGACAGAGACCGTCTTTCCTTTTCAAATCAGAGTTTATGATCTTCTCTTTCCACCACGGGTAAGCATATCTGGTGAGGCGAGAGGCGAAAGCTTAGCAAAACAATAAAAAAATATTCAATCTCTATAGACACTTGTACAATACTATTGAATCATCTTATTTAAAAGCTTCAACTGTCAACAAGGAAGTACTTTTAATAATCTAACTAATATCTTCAATATGCCACCTCATGTGCACGCCAGATCAAAGGACTGACACGCGTACAATTTTTAGTGTCACAATTTTTCATAAATAGGTGGTCGCACGACTTGAAGTTTGGACCTCTACATACTCTGGTACCATATTGAATCTTCTCATCTAAAAGCTTAAACTATTAGAGTGAGAACAAAGTCATGTATTTAAATTATGTCTTCAACAATACAAAGGAAGTAGCTAACCTCATTCTTGTCAACTCATTCACCTCCTCCTTATTGCAGCCCTGAGTACATCCAGAAAAGGCTAACATGTCCATTTCATATCTAAGATGAAGTACCATGAAAGGACCATTATGCCTAAGTATTTTAATTACTTTTCTGCCCAAATCTTCAATCTGAGGAGTGAATCTCAAAGCATTGAAGTTTACTCGGCAGCGAAGCCTCTGAATCTCCAAGGGCTGACCATTATTGGCAAGGCGAGCATCCGTTCTATTTAAATGGACAACTTTATATTTCTGAATCAGAGGAAGAACCTGCATGTATGATGTAACAAGAATGAAATACAATTGAAGTAGAAATCAAAATGATACAATGTTGGATACTATGAAGCTTGATCATATTGTATACTTTTACCCCCAACCACAAATCAACTTAATGTTCCTACTACGTAAAGGATTTATTAGGGTATATAGGTGACAATTTTGTGATATAGATATAGACTGAGAGGTATGAGATCACCACGGGCATTCTCCTTCATTATAGAGAAACCTGCAACGGTAGATTGACGGTGATAAAACTATGTATTTGCTCGTGTGTGTTTCTGATTACGTTTTACTTCATATTGATCTTATGGTTGGGATGGGTCCTAATCCATGACATAAAGCAGAAGAAATCAAAACAACAAGATCACAAATCACCTACCTGATTCTGATAGTAAGAAATGTCCGACCAACTAATGGGGGGCATCGTGTATACCATTCCTAGCTCAACTCTCCTCTTGACTCTTGGCGGTAGCTCCTTCAATATCCGAACTTCATCTCTCAAGGATGTGATGAAATGGTCGACATCAAATATGTCTCGAAATTCACTGCAAAATTAAAGACGACAATTGTGTTACCACGGAAAAGGAACTCCATGCAACTTATGAATGAAGAATCAATTTATAATTAAGTTGGTATGCATGAGAAGCCAGGCATACCTAGGGTCATTCCAGAAAGAAGTCTTATCCAGCTCAGGAACTATCAATGTAACATTCAAATATCTTGCAATTGCAACCATGTCACATATCTGTAGCCAATCAAAGGAAAATTCCAGTCAACCGTTTGATTTGTTTGGGAAAACTGAGGAACTCAAATATGTTCCTACGTCGTCATGTGCATATCAAACTACTAAAAACAACCCACCGCAGCGCGCATTTGGTTAAGCCCTCCGTTGCACGAAACCATCAGGTAACCATTGTTCTTGTAGACCCCTATATTCAAAACATAACATCAAAAGGACAGTTCACACCAGAATTCATGCAGTAAAAAGGTTTAACGGGAGTTACTCCTTGAGTATCATGCAAAACGAGTTCACACTAAAAGAATAAAATGGGGAAAACAATACAATGATAACTACTACTGCTACAAGGTAAACCTTAGTACCGAGAAATTTGACGTTGGCTACACAAATTCCTTTTCGTCATTTCATTCAATCTAGATCAATACAAGGAAATGTAATAAGCCAATTTGATAAAAGAAGAAGAAATGGTGAAAGGGCTAAGGATACTATATGCAGAATCATGTATTGCTGCACTACAACTACGCAAACATAGAAACCATCCAAAGAATTGAAGAATCTACAAGTCATTCAATGTTTAAATTGTAGCCTGTATTGAAAGAATTGATCCATGGATTTTGTAGAGAGAAATTTCATGAACCTCATAGGTTTACAGAAGAGGAAAGGGATATATTTCATTTAGATTATACTTTATACTGCATAATTTCTCACTTATACATAAATTAAGATCATAATTAACTAAAAAAAAGGTCAACACATATAATACTAAATGTAATGGCACATCCCTAGAAAAGAAATTACTTCATCACACAAACATTTATTATACACCTGCATTTTTAAGGAAGAAAAGGGATTGAAAACGAGAACAGACGTGTTATCGATTACTCTCTACTTAAAACATACAGTAACTGATATTGTTTACTTCATTAATTAAAATGTAATGACTAAGCATGAGTCCCACATTGCTAGTTGAAACCCTTCAGCTTATGCAGTTAGATAAGGTAGTTCAAAGCAGCAAAATTTGGATAACACATGTAACAACTTTTGATGAAAGATAGTTCAACGTGGTGTTAGAGCAGCAAAATCTGGGATCGTTCAGCAACACACCTATAAAACAAAAACAATCCACGTACTCCACGTGTAAGGACATTGACGAAAAAAGGAATCTGGTCTGCAAGTTTGGGGGCATGTCGAAGAATTTATCCCTCTCGCTAACAGCTCAAGATTTTGACAATATAGCTCATGGACCTTGTGCACTAATAAGGGTGAGTTTTCATCAAGTGTTTGTAATCAAGACATCATTTTGCACAATGAATTCACTTATTTCCATATACATATTCCTCAAACACTTTGAAGATTAAAAAAGTAGAGCCACTCACTCTTCGCAGGCAGAACTCTGGCCGGAAGCTCCAACGAGGACTTAACCTCCAAGGTGGCGGCCGCAGCTGATTCTCGAGAAAAGCATGAAGGCCAGCCCTTCAACACTCTTGGCCCCCACGTCTCTCCCAGTGCCATCAGCTGAACCAAGCAAGTACACAGTAAAACCAATGTCATTGCCCTTATAATCCATATCCTCATTCTCCGCCGCGCTACCACCCCATTACTCCTCAGCTTCTCCAATCTATCCCCTCCAAACGCCGTCGTTTTCAACCCCATTACTCCACCCTCTCCCTCAATTCTACACGTGCCAACGCCATACACTCAGTTCAGCAACTTTTGCACGCACTTATTGAAAACTACGTCGTTTTGGTTTTGGATCAAGTACAGAGAATGAGATGAAAGAGTATTCAGAGGACGATCAAAACGAGAAACAGCAAATGCTTTATGGAGATCAAAAGGAAATAATCTTTTATACACGCAAACTCAAAATGGAAATTTAATTTTTCACACACACATTACCAACAGTAACAGACAAGAAAAAACCTCGATCTTACAGGATCCCGGGGCAAAAATTGAAGTTTTCGAGGTTTGAAGCGAAGAGATGAAAAGGGTTGGGCGGAGATCCAGTGTGCAATCCAGGAATGTGACGAAGGATTCTCCGGCAGCCGTGGACACGTATATGAGATTGCGGTGGAGGGAATTGGAAGGGCGACAGAGATGAGAAGACAGAGCCCGTTGGTGGGTGCAGTTCATATGATTGATTGATTACAGAGTTTAATCTCCTGTGACGAGCTCCATCATATCACCGACACTATTCATCTTCTTATACAAATCAGCTCAGTCACTTTACCTCAATTTTTTTGTTTTTTCAATATGTTGACATTTCATCATTCACTTTTTTCAAGCCTGTCCCAATTTTTAAAACATTAAACATAAAAATAATTATTGTTATTCACTAATTAGTAAGAGTAATGCCATGTAGCCACTAGGGTTGTAACAGCAGTCTGGGTGGCTCTAAATAATAGGCTAAATAGCATTACTCAATTAGTAATTACAAATCTCATCAAGATTCTTTTTTCCTTTTTTTTTTGAGGTTAGTCTTTTTAAAGGTATCTTCTTTTACAAAATAGATAAGATCGGACACATTAGATTAGGGCATTAAGTTATGAGTTATTTGGATTTTTCTTGCCCAATGCAATCAATTTTAGATATATTTTAGATAGGAAATACAATTCTACGACACAAATCAAACTTTACCGCAACCATCGTCAAAGCTTACGAACCTGTTCGTCAATGACGTATTGAAAACATAATAGATACAACCAAATATTAGATGGATTGATGGATAAAGATGAACGTAGATTCTCCTGGAATAGTAAAATTTAAAATATATTTATCATTAAATTGACTTTAATGTTGACACCAATAAATTATCTCGTTTATAGCCTAGAATGGTTAATCTTTTTTCCTTTAAACATAGGGAAAAGTAACATTCTTGATTCTCGACCCTATGCTTAATTCGATTTTCGAAAAAAGAACTAGTTTTTTTAACTTATAGATGTCATCCTCGTATATTCAATTATAAGACGTTGAATTTTATTTTTAATTTGGATCAGTATCTAAAAATTTAAAATGAAACGTATCTTTAATCGAATCATGTAATAATAATTTAACAAAATTTAGACCGTTTCGTCAATTTACGTACCAATAGTAAAAACTAAAAAGCTAAATTCAATTATTTCTCTAATAAATTTGAGCGGTGAAGCTTGTTAGGAGGTGCATGAGAACTGTGCACACCAGAATATCTCACCTCAGCTACTAGAATTAAATTGCGGCCAATTAAACGAGGAGCCAGCTAAAGGCGGACCCACTAATATTTATTTAGTTGGTCACTATACAACATCCTTCATATTATCGAAATATATGGATTTTATTATGCATAAAATTGACGTGTCGTCATGTAATGTCGTGCACACAAGATACCGACAATTCCTTGTGTTTTTCACTCACCGAAAATTTCAAATACTAGCTTTGTCCATTCTCGTTTTCTCAAAATTTATTTTGAATATAAAATTCATCTTTAGCCACACATTCTCACGATAAAATATTTTATACGTAAATTCAATTTTTTTCAAAAAATCACTAGTCCAAAATTTATTAATCTCAAAAAATGGGGTTCAAACACGAGCTTAATTTTTTTTCCCCAGATGCATTCCAATTGAATTGTTTTATCGAGAAATGAAATTCCCAAGATTGTAAATTTTGAGATAATTTATTATTGCAAAAAAAAAAAAACTGATGCGAACCCGCGTAACAATAGTAGTTACGAAACCCACAACAATTTAGAACAAAGTCAAGAATCAACGTTTAAAAAACTTGATCCAATAAATTATTGAACTAAATAATCAAGACAATCGCTAACAATATATTGATCTCATGATTACAAAACTTATGAACTTTACTTAAATTGTAAAACATCATAAGAATTTAATTATTGATAAGTTCAAAATTTATTCAATGAAGAACGAGAAGAAAGTAATATAACTCGCAATAATATCTCTCAAATTCTGTTTTTACAATGAATGGAATGAATCTTGTTTATATGAAACTCATAAACCTACTTAAAAATAGAATTAATATTCAAAATATTAAGAATTACCATAAAACTATAATTTTAAATAAACTAAGATTCTTTCTAAAAATTGAAAAATTCGCCCCCAAAATTATGTTATACGGCCGCATAGTGTATGGATATGCGGTCGCATAATTTATACAAAAGTGTTACTCCAATTCTCGGTATAAAGGCATGTGATCACATGCCTAGGGTCGCATGGTTACTTTTTTCAGTTTTCTTGTCTGCTGCTTGAACCAACTCGATCCATCTTGTTCCTTCTTCCAAACCCAACATGGAACTTGTTCATTTGCTTGTTGTGATCGATATTTCATCTACCATAATTTAAGCAAGCAATCACATAGCTTCCTTAACCTTCTTTGCCCGTGACATCGTCATTTGTCCTTCTTCCACGATCAACGGATCCTTACTTGAACTTGTCATCGTATCATGAATCACATCATAAGCCTTATTTAGTGTAGCTAAAAATCAATTTTTTAGTAAATTTTGATAAAAGTTGATAAAATATATTCAGTGACGGACACAGACATTTTTAGTTCGAGCACAATCAAACTTACAAAAATTGTGTGAAAAAATTAAAGCATTTTATATCTTATTATAATTGTTCTCTACGTGTTCTCGTACGTTGATAACGATCCATAATTACATCGTTTTCAATATATCAAACACATTATTCTCAATATATGCAATCAAACTATCAGTCAACCATTGATCACCGATTCGATTGCGCAGACAATTTTTGACACAA
>CAIGRT010079133.1:0-13388 GCA_903798405.1 Fraxinus platypoda | reverse complement strand
CCTGGTTCCGTGTAATTACCACTTGTATTATTTGCCCTCATTCGAGTTATACCAAGACAATTACATTAACTCTAGAGATTTTGCCTATCCCCCCCTTTTTAAAAGGTTTAAGCAACCCCACATTAACTACCTAAACATCCAGTGGGGGATCCAGCATTGAAGTTCAGCCCGGGAGGACGTTGACCGGTCAACGTCGACAATCAGCTATCAAGGTCGATCACAGGTAATTTTCTGAAGCCATGTTTTATTTTTATGCATTACTTCTGGTTTTGATGGCATCATGCATAAATCCAAATGAAGGAGTGTTGCAGTATAACAAGCTGTGGCAATGTTATCTAATCGTCGTTTACGAGTCAGCATGAATAAAGAAACTACATTCATAAATCCAATTCCAAATCCAAATTTCATACAGTGCCAACATTCATAAATCCAATTCCAAATTTCCAATTCCTCCAATTCCACTATGGATTGCTGGACTAGTGGACGGTGGTGGTGACGATTCACAGACAGGCAGACCGCGGACGGGAGAAGACTGCCGAACAGTGGCGGAAGAAATTGAAATCGCCAATCAATTGAAGCCAGAAAGAATTGGAGAAAATTGGGGGAATTAAACGGGCTAGATCTATATATAATTAAGGATTGGGCTACCAAACAAATGGCCCAGACCAATTACAAAAAAAAATAAATAAAAAAATAAAAAAATAGATGGTCTGGGCTGCAAGAGCCCAATTTTTTTTTAAAAAAAGACGAGGAATAGAGGAAGAAGGTGAACCAGAACCAGGTACCAGTCTCCCTCTTTCCAAAACTATTCCAATGGAGCCTAGCACACGCTGCGACGCCACTTGGCCGGGTGCTGGGTCCACCGTTGTAGACACCTATACAAACATGATGACCTTGCATGACGCTCCAAATCCTATTCTATGGGAGACTTTTCCTCAAACGTTGCCAAAGTCCACGGGGAAATAGTTTAACACATGTAACACAACTCCATAAATTGTTCAATGATCACTCCTCCAAGTTAACAAAAATGTAGCCTCGCTCAAACAGCTCGAGCAAGGAACCAACGAGTCTCTCCGTGCGGCTGTGCCTTCATGATTTACTTTAACAAATCCTACCAAGTCAAGCCTGTAGTTATATGACATTATCAGTGGCCCCCAAGTACCTGAGCTCGAGGTCAAGGTTGAGTACACCAAAGATGGGTCCATAGGCGTGTATGTCTCATGCATGCGTATAATGCTTAACAAATTTGAAAGGACATGCACCATCCTCGGAAGTACGTGAGCCATCGTCTCATTATTGACATGGAGGAAGTACGTCGTGTCTTAATGGTGTCAGGCACTTGGATAGGTGCCATGTGGATATACTTTAGGGTTCATGATAAAAGAACTTAGAAGAATAAAACTTTGTTTTGGCGTGCAGATTGAACATTTTACCAATTGAATTATTATTCATTAGTCAACTTATAGAAAAAAAAAAAGGTCCTAAAAAGATAGTATTTTTATTTCAAAAGTAAAATTGATTTATAGAAGTCTCTAATATGTATTATATCGTATAGTAGCAAAAATATTGAAAGACAATCCAAAAAAGAAAAAAACTCAAATGCTTGAGTTTCATAAGTCTTCTAACTTCATTTTCTTTTGTGGCTTCTTCTTCAATGTAACAGCTAAAAAAGATTCCACTTCATGTTTCATTCCTAATTTCTTTAACTCCTAAGATGTTTTTATAAACATCAATAGCAATTTCTTCGATACTTTGTAGTCTTTGAACTGATGTTGTCCCCGAATTATGAGTTTCATAAATTTGTAACTATATCACGTCATTTTCTTCAAAAGTAGCAACCTCCAAAAGTTTTCCGTCTTCAAAACGTTTAGCCACGTTTCTCTCTCTTATTTTCAACTACACAATCTTTCATAAAAAAAAATATTACATGCAAATCGAAAACTTTTTCAACCCTCATTCTCCCAAAAAAAAAAAAAAATAAAAAAAAAAATTATTCCAAAAATTATAATTTCAAAGAATGTTGGCCAAACAAGGTTGTGTGAGCAAAATGAAAAAGCCATATTAGATATTGCTTGAACATTTAAATTAAAAAATGACACAACACGTCACTTTCAAATGGACAGCTTTAATTCGTATCCAACTCAAAAAGTAAGGAGCAATATTTGAACATCAATTAAAATATTTCTATAAGCTTAAGTAAAAATGTTCTATCACAAAAATTAAAATCAAATAGTGTGTAATCTTATTAAAAAGTGGTAGATCATGTCACTTTTTAATGCAAAACAAATCATTAATTCATAATTTATATTTGCATTTTAACAAATACCTCGTATGCATCTCTCTAATTAATCCACTTCACGTATACAAAATCAGAACCTTCAATATAAAGTTGAATGTATACTAATTTACAATCATTAATTCAAAGTGAAATTTCATATATACAAACATAAATAAAAACCTAAAAGTTGCCAAACAAAATTCTCTAACGCCCAATTTGAGCCAATCATGCCTCAAACCAAATCCGAAGTTGAATTTTCTTATAAACCACAACAAAAATCTTCAAAGTCAAATGAGTATATTACTAAAAAACGAATTTCCAATTTCTTTTGAAAATTGAAATGAAAATAGAAGGTAAAATTGAATACTAAAATCTAAAAGTTTATATATTTATAAAGTTACAAACTCTGAAATAAAGGCAATAGTTGGGAAAAAAAATATTTTATCTTGTTACTCGAGGAATTTCATTGAAGTTATAACTTTCAATATCATTGAAAGAAAATTTTGAACGATTTTAACCTACGGTAGTAATATGTAATTAGAAGTCATTTCTAACTCGCATTAAGTTTTTGCTGATATTTCAAAACAATCCCAATTTTTAGGGTATATGTCTAATTACTCATTTTCTAAAATTCATTTTTTTTCCAACTTTTTTAACTCCATATTCTTCCA
Source organism: Fraxinus platypoda (assembly GCA_903798405.1). Taxonomy (NCBI): domain Eukaryota; kingdom Viridiplantae; phylum Streptophyta; class Magnoliopsida; order Lamiales; family Oleaceae; genus Fraxinus; species Fraxinus platypoda. The sequence continues at coordinate 10,439 of CAIGRT010079133.1, read as the reverse complement.
ACAAAATAATTTTGCACTACAAAATCTTTAAAAAAAATAATTTTGCACGTTGACTTAAAATTTGTTTTGAACCTTAAAATTTAATCTAAAAACATATAATCCAACTCTTTCTATGCTCATAGTTCAAGAATATTTGTTGAGAAGGGCATAATATTCTAAATTCATGTTCCATGTTTTTAATCCAAAATAGTTTGAAGACTAGACAAGAAGATGAATTAAGAATATTAATCTTTAACTTTTCAAACCATTTTGGTACGTAATATCGATTATCTTTATAAGATATAATAGACGTATTTTAGTTTATTCTTCTTTCTCAATTTTATCTAGTTTAACGTATCAACTGTGATTTGACAAAAAAAAAAAAAAAATAGCAAGCTGCTTGGTGAAGTCATTGGTACTAAAATTGGTTTTCTGTATGCATTTTTCAGATAGCTAATTGGCTATCTATCACTCACTCACCGACCCACCCACCCAACATCTTCAAGTCTTGCATTGGTTCATAAGTATTGTACCAACTCTGATTTTGATATGTCAAATGGAGACAATTCATCTACAAAAATTCTTACACAATATACACGACATAGAACATATATTTGCTTTCCTCGGTTGGTTCAACCATTAGACTGGGAACAAGTACCAATTTAGTTGATCTGAATAGTGATGAAGACGTTGACCTCAAATTCTTTTATGAAACAATATAAAGCAGCAACTTCCTAGAGTAATTAATCGAGGGACCGGTTGACTGGACTTCTGCTTTTGCTTCTACTTCTTGTAGAAAAATATTCTGAGTAAACTACCATAATTGATGCTGAAAACTAATTTTTAAAAGAGTTTCATCTTCCCGTCTTCCGAAAGAGTTTTTAGAAAAAGTTATATTCGACTAAGTTCCTCTAAATGCTCTTTTAATTAGAAGAAACACCTTTATAAATGAACCAAATAAATCCCAAATGACAATAACCGAAACAATTATTCATCTTTTTTTTTTTTTTTTGATACCCAGGTGTCCACCTTCGGCGACTAATTCTGGGGTCTACGTCTTGGCTCCTCAAGAAGCAGACCGGGTAAACCGCGGGATGTGCCCCAAACTGGTCAGGGTCCAAGAGCCCCCTCCACTGATTTGCCAAAGTGCAGAGCGAGTCAATACATATTGCACCTTACCTTCCAAGATAAATCCTGCCTTACAGGAGAGAGTCTGCCTTCCAAGAGCCCCACGAATCGAAATCGCGACATCTGAACTGCTAGAAACTAAGAGCCCCGTCGTTTGCCAGTTGGAATGTGCCCGGAGGGCTTATTCATCTTTTTAAAACCACTTCAGGTGGCATGTTTTTATCAATTACAAAATTAGAACATAGTACAATTGAAAGAAACATAAATTTCACTGACCAAATATAGTCATCCAAGTGCCAAAATTTGTTAGTCATTGTTTTTCATGCATGGGGTCAATTAGATAGGTTGCAACTATTTTCCTCATTAGATAATTGTACTTCAATCTTATTTTTAATCAGATGACTATATTTTAATTTAATTTCAATCGAGTATCAGCAAATTCCGTCAGTTGAATTGATTGAAATCATTGATGGGATTTGTTTAACTGAAGTTGCATTAATTTCATATTAGGAACTAAAGAACACACGTGATAACAATCATTTAACATAATTCTCTTGAAAGAAATTAAATTAGTGTGTAATTACTCGATTGAACAAAATTATAGTATATTTGACATTAGAGTGAAAGTACCGTTAATGCGAATGGAAATTACCCAATACAGAAGATATATATTTTCGTGCACCGAGTTGAATGGGACAACATAATTATTTTGTTTAAATTGTATCTTCTTTGATATCATCCAATTTTGATCGATAACATGTCAAGTATGATCATAGCATTTACTTCTTGACAGTGTTAATAAATTTCACTGACCAATAGATAAAGTCATGAAGCAAACCTTAATTTGATCAAATTAGATATCACATATTTGAAGAATTTTCATCATTAAGAACTGTCTGTAAAATTATAACACAAAGCACGTGACAAATTTCCTACCTTTCAAAAAATGTAAACCAACTCTAGTTACTTTGCTAATTAGTAGGGATGACAATAAAACTCATTCAACCCGATATCCGTGGGGTCCCGTCCCGAATGGGGTGGGGATTACCCGCCTAATCGGGGACACGGGGCGGGGATGGGGCGAGGGTCATTACCCAGAAGCGGATACGGGACGGGTATGGCAAATATAGTCCCCGCCTCGCTACCCGCCCCACTTAAAATTAATTTCAAATTTAAATTTTTTATCGAACAAAAATAATAAATTTATTATCATTTTTAATGAGAACATAAGTTGCTTTTAACAAATTAGTAAAAAAGTAATAATATTTACTAACTAAAGACATAAAAAAAAATAAAAGCAAAAATTNAGAAGCGGATACGGGACGGGTATGGCAAATATAGTCCCCGCCTCGCTACCCGCCCCACTTAAAATTAATTTCAAATTTAAATTTTTTATCGAACAAAAATAATAAATTTATTATCATTTTTAAAGAGAACATAAGTTGTTTTTAACAAATTAGTAAAAAAGTAATAATATTTACTAACTAAAGACATAAAAAAAATAAAAGCAACAATTAAAATAAATAAAAAATAAAAAGAAAAAATAAATGAGGTGATAAATGGGGCGAGAAACTTGCCCCGCCCAGCACCGATCCCGCCCCGATTCCGCCCCATCCCGCTTTAACGGGGTGTGGGTATGGGGTAATGTAATAAAAATACCCGACGGGATGGGGGTGGGATTGACCGACAAGTCCCATACCCGTCCCGTTGCCATCCCTACTAATTAGTTACTTTTAATGCAATAAATTAATGACAAACTGTGCAATTTTTCAAAAAAATAAAAATAAAATAATCATAATAATAATAATAATGAAGAAATGTCAGAGATTATGCTTAAAGACACAGCTGTGTTTTTACGCTGTGGTCTTTGTCGTTAGGGACTACTTAATAAATGGTTGACTTTGACAGCTACCTAAAATCAATTGCTGATGATGGAATTAGTAAGGCAAAATGGTGTTTTCATTATAGTTATAATTACTTGCAAATGATTTTTTTTATCTAGTTTTTATATGTCTAGTAGCCACCAAATGCTCTAGTGAACAAGTCATAATAATGTTTTGGTGTTAAAAGAGAAAAAAATTGAAGTCCAAACACGACTCTTTATACAGGTCGATCGTGACATGCACGATAATTTAAACAAGAGTCGAGTGTCTAGACTTGGATTTACACCTCCAATCTCTTGTCATTATAAATAAAGAATTTAATATTATTTTATTATTCTTGCAATTAGAACACGAAAACAAAGTGTTTGGTTGATCATGCTTGCAAGTTATTTTTTAAAATTAGATAGAGTGAAATCTACAATTTAATTATTTTGAATCACAAAAACAGTAGGCTCTGTTTGGTATTGATTAAAATCAAAATTTTAATTTAAATCAAAATTAATAATTAATTTAATCACGCATTTTATGAAATTCACAACTTTTAAACCATACATTTCATAAACTTTTATCAAAATTTATTAAAAAATTAATTTTAATCTCCAACAAATAAGGGTTAAATATCAATACTATAAGTACTTATCAGCCAACTCAAAATATGGAAAAATAAAAATAAAAATAAAAATCAAAAGAGCATGTTTGGTAATATTTTTAATTGTTTATAAGCTCTAAATTCTATGGAATGAATATGTAATAAATGAATAGTAACTTATGAATTCTATCAAATATATGAATACAAATATTTAAGTAGCCTAAAAAAAGCCAAGCTTTGACAAAATATTCACTTGAACATTCAAATTTCATGCTACAAAATGTCTACGCCTTTTAAACAGAGTTGAGATCTGTTGTGCAATTTTTGCTATTTAGTTTGTTGTTCATCCAATCAAGTATTGACACATCATTTTTAAATTAACACGACATCTAACATTTAATTGCAATCGCATATTTTATGAAATTTAGAATTTTTCAATCACATAATTAATCAATTTATTAAAAATTTAATTTTAATTTCCAAGGGCATAATAAGCAAAATAAATAAATTTGCCATGATGTTAGATCTCCTAAAAAAAATGCCAAAAAATATTAAGAAAAGTCAAAGTCATATCGTTTAAAGTTGAAATCGACAATTTGCGAACTTACTGCATACCAGTTACCCGCCATCTCTCTCTCTCTCTCTCTCTATACATACACATTAGTTACGCATCATTATTAGCAATGAAAAGTCCATCGTTTGATAGTGGCCGGCGCCGGAGTTCTAGCTCCGGCTTACCGGTAAAGATGACCCACTCGGGGAGTTCCTCTAACTATTCTTCTTCCACTGCTTCCACCTCTTCGCACAAGTCAACCACCGGTTCCACTAAGAACCCCGTCAAGAACGCCGCCCGTTCTATGGCCGACGCTTTGGTGGCTTGTTTTACTCCGCCGGAGACGCCCAATAACTCCGGAAACTTAAGTGTTTCTTCAGGTATGTCATCTGATTTATACTTCTGTCTATGTGTACTGTGTTTTGCTAAAATGTGTTTGTGATTTTGTCTGAAGGCAAAATATGGTTCTTGAGTTGACTAAGTCTTTGGTAATATGCTCAAGATACTTTTTTTTGGTTTGTGAGATTTTATTTTTCTGGTCAGATTTTTTCTTTGTTTCTCTTTTTAGTTTTTTACTTATTTGGGGATATTAATTTTTTTTGCTATTGATAGAATATTACTTGAATGGATCAGATAAGAATTAGGATCTTCTGTTATATATCTTTAAGATACATTACTTTTCCTAAATTTATTTGCTTGATTCTTTTCAAAGTGCATTCATATTGGCATTGGCTTTGTAGCCATATGTAAAATCTTGAAACCGGTATAGTTTTGAACAAAGAACTATTGCAAGATCTATTCCTCTATCTCCTTTAGAAATTCGGAAAACGGTATTTCTAAGGGCATTGGTTTATTTCTGATTTACAATTTCCAATTGTAAAAATTATATGCCAAGGAGATCTAAGGAAGTAATCAGGCGGATGCATATTTTTTATGGCTGGATTTATTCTCTTGCATTTATGCATCTTTGGTCGGAATGAGTGCATAGGACTCTACAGTATTATGTTAGAAACAGTTAAAATCTTATTCATTACTTTGTCTAATCCTTTCTAGCATTGCATACCAATCTTGCACTCAAGGGTTTGCAAACTGCATACAGTATCATGTATGAAACAGATATAAGATCAATTTCTCTATATGAAACTAAAGAATCCCGAGGAAGTTGGAGTGTTCCTTTCTGAGAATCGGAAAACTTTCTGATACATTGTTACATTGAAAAATCAATGCCCTTTTTATATAATGAATTGGAATAGAAGCTGAGGTGAAGTAACCATTTACCTGATCGATATTTAGATAAGTCGGATGCTTCAAATTCTGGTGGCAAGAGGAGAAGTAGTTCATATCGGGGAATCTATGGTAGTTCCAGCAATTCAACGTGCAAAGGAGGAGAACCGGGGAGTACTAAATTCACCATTGAAGAAATCTATAAGGCCACCAAAAATTTTTCGCCTAGCTTCAAAATTGGACAAGGAGGTTTTGGGACAGTCTACAAGGGTCGACTCGAAGATGGAACTTTGGTTGCAGTTAAACGTGCTAAGAAGGTTGGAGGTCAACAAAAATGAACTTGGATCTGAAATGAATAACATTGAAGGTACTGTCACCACTATTATTGCTATTTTGTTTTCAAGGTTCTTCCTTCTGTGCAGATTGTCTATGATAAACATTTAGGGACGGAGTTTCAGAGTGAGGTTCGAACACTGGCACAAGTGGAACATCTAAATCTAGTAAAATTTCATGGTTATTTGGAGCACGGAGATGAAAGGATTATTGTTGTCGAGCACATTCCAAATGGAACCCTTAGAGAACAATTGGACTGTGAGTTCTTTCTCTACCTTATTGAATAATTTGCCGTCATTTTCTATGATTCATTTTACATCTTAAATTCTTACATATATGGTTCTTAGTTCTATTTTGCGTAATTCAGTGCATGTTACAGATAATGGAAGATCTCCGTAATACCCTGTGTACTTTTAGAGTTATTTATAACGTTTATTGTGTCATTCTCTTTGTAATTCCTAGACATAAAAGTTGTACAAATTCTCTCGCCCCTCTGTGTTTTGTCTCAAATATATTCTCATCTATATTTTATAATGGTGCTAACATGTGATTTACTGATCTAGGTGTGCATGGTAACGTTCTTGATTTTGCTGCAAGGTTAGATATTGCAATAGACGTGGCGCACGCAGTTACCTACCTCCACATGTACACAGGTAAAAATTCAGTAGCTGCCCTGTTATTATGGTTCTTCGATGTGGGAAATTTAATTTCTGTAATTGAGTTGCGTTTTATGTAGATCATCCCATCATCCATAGAGATATCAAGTCTTCCAACATTCTTCTCACGGAGAACCTACGAGCTAAAGTAGCTGACTTTGGTTTTGCTCGGCTAGCCGCTGACAGTGAATTGGGAGAGACACATGTTTCGACCCAAGTAAAAGGAACTGCTGGCTATTTAGACCCTGAATACCTGAAGACCTACCAACTTACAGTGAAGAGTGATGTTTATTCATTCGGTGTATTATTAGTGGAACTAATTACAGGCAGGCGTCCGATTGAGCCAAAACGGGAGCTGAAGGAACGGATTACTGCTAGATGGGTATGACCCTCTCTCTAATGTGTAAAATTGCAGTTGATGATGGCAACTATTGAACGTGCTTGTTGAACCACCTCATTTAAACTCTGTGTCAGCCGAACATATTTATTTTTCTATTTATTTAAATAGTCTTCAATACTCCCATAACATGGAGGATGAATTCATAATTTCTTTAAAGAGGCCTGACACATGCACAATTTTCGTATACAAGTAGGCGCGAGACTTGAACTTAAGACATATGCGTGCTCTAATATAATGTTGAACTACCCCATCTAGAGGCTTAAACTGTTAGAGAGGGAACACTTTTGTGTATTTAAATTTAGTTTTCAACATCTACTCGGATGATTTCTTCAACAAGAACCTTTTTTTCTATACCTCGACTAATTTAGGTCAGGCACAATGTAATGTTGGTTGATGCTTTCTGTAGTTGATATGAATTGATTTAAGTGCAGGCTATGAAGAAGTTTTCCGATGGAGATGCAATCTTAACTTTGGATCCAAGGCTGCAGAGGTCTCCTGCAAATAACTTTGCAATGGAAAAGATTCTTGAATTAGCCTTGCAATGTTTGGCTCCTCATCGACATAACAGGCCTCCCATGCAGAAGTGTGCGGAGATTCTTTGGAGTATACGCAAGGATTACAAAGAATTCTCGACTTCAGATACCCCTGCACTCTCTTCGCATGCTCAGAGTGGTAGCTTAATCAGACAAGAATAAGCACCATATATGTGACTTGGGGCAAGTATTTTCATTCGAATAACTTGATTTCATTGAGATGCATGGAGAAAATACTGCAAGAGCAACAGTCTTAACGTAGAACACATTGTCACAGTGCGAATAGAAGAGAAGAGAGCACTCGAAGGTGTTTGGCCTATTGCAAAGATGTTGAAGTGATATATTAGATCATGATGTTTGGCTTCTGCAGATGGGGACAGATTATATTTAGCCTAATTTAGGCAATTGTATATATTGATTTGAGAAGTATCTTTTCTATATATATTCACCTGTGAAATTTGATTGGTTTGGTTTACATTTTGTGGTTAGGAAATTGTATATTGATTTGAGAAGTATCTTTTCCACGTATTCACCTGTGAAATTCGATTGGTTTGTTGAATTTTTGTGGTTGTGAATTCGGCCGATGATTCATGATAAGATGGACTGCACGCCACTATTCTTTTGAGTGATAGAGCCCTATGCATACAGTTGGCCCTTTGCCATCCCTAACGCTTATAAATTTATAAGTGGGGCCAAAATTGGTGCAGAAGCGTAAATGGAATTCTAGAAACGACACAAAAGTTGAAAAGTCAAAATTATGTAGAGAATAATTTTATTGTATTGAATTAATGATTGAAAAATTGTACAAAGCCTTTGCATATATAGGCAAAATTATTTTCTAATCTTACTAATATAAGGAAATTAAAATAAAATTTTAAAAGGAGAGAAACCAAAATCCTAATCTAAAAGGAAAAAAAAAAAAAAATCTTATTTTCATTAATAGAGAAAAGAAATTCTATTTTAAATAAGAAAAAAGAATAAAAAGAGACAAGACATATTATAACTAGAAATCTTATTATAAATAACATTGTTCTATATCATTCTCCACCATTTGGAGAAAGCTGGAGTTCGAGATTATTTCGGAAGATAATATTTGTTTATCGGATAATATTAAAAAATGTATGCAACATTCATGGGCGGACCCACATGGGGTCATGTGGGGTTAAGAGACCCCACAAAAAATTTTGATTTTTGATTTTTTTTTTTTAATAGTTGCCCTTTACCCTTTACGACTACTCACGTTTACGGCCTGTATTATTCAATAAACAAGAAAAACCATCCCCCAATCTCAAATAAACCTTCCTACAATCTCCAATTTCAATCTCTATTCTTCATCCCAAATAAACTCTTCTCTACAATATCAATCTCTATTCTTCAATCAAGTATGGAATTTTTATGTTTGAAATTAAAGATTCTAATGTTTATCAATCTCTATTATGTTTGATTTTCTTATCTTTTATTTTACTATAAGTTCCAACTGGAAACCTATTTTTTCTAAAGATGCACCATAATCACCTTTGTTGAATAGTTTTAGCCTGAGATGTCGATCAACTTCAGCTTTATACTTTCAATTGGCGGCCTCTAAATTCCTCTCAATCCCTTGATAAATTTGTTGGACATTTTCAGCAAACTCTTCAGCGGTAATACTAACATAATTGGTTGGAGGCAAACAAATTAAATCTACAGTGTGTCAAAGCATTTGAGCCACTTCGGTTTGTGGATGATTGGTACTACTATATCTTAAGAAAGTATCAAACTTCTTTCAAAGTGTCCTCCAGAAATGACTTAAAAATTTGACATCCTTATCAGCAGTAATAAAACTAGGAACACCATGAAGATGAACCACCTCCTTGAAACAGAACCGAGCGATAAGAGAGGCATCGGACGTAAAGGGAATAAAGTGAACCATTTTGAAGAATCTATCAACTATTACAAAAATTGAATCATATCCACATTGAGTCTGAAGGAGTCCAAGAACAAGTCCATGGTGAGATATTGTCAAATATTCTATGGAATAGGTAAATTGAGTGTAAAGGCGGGTATTTTGTGCTTGGCCTTTAGCCTATTGACATAGAGGGCAATGTTGGACAAATCGACTAAAATCCCGCTTTAGTTGAGGCAATTTATGACTAAACTTTGATCGGTAAAAAGCATTGGTAAAAATTATTATTACTTTTTAGCAACCAATATTTGATCAATGAAGGTACACCATCAATGACCAAATGTTGGTCGGTAAGGTACTATTGGTAAAAAGTACCAATCACGGACCAACAAAGTTTTGTCGCTTGTGCACTAGCACAGCAACAATCTCATAAACATGAAAATGCTCGTGGATTAAAAAAAAAAAAAAGAATGATAGTTCATACCCACCCTTTACATGTTCTCTCGAAAGACCACACACAAGATAGATACTTAGAGATAAAAGCGATTACTCCTCAAATGTGTGAAACAAGAAAACAACTTTTAATTGTTGCCGTTAATAAGAATGATAGTTTTAGAGGTAGACTGAAACTGAACATTACCACTGTGGTTTGGAGTGGTTCTATGAAAAAAAAAAAAAAGGGTTAGCTGACACAAAAATGGTTGCTCCTAATTTCCCAACAACACACGCCTTATAATCTGGGATTTAGCTATATGTATACCGGTGTACACCCCCCTCACAATAGGAAGCCCACGAATTTTTTATTGTAAACAGTTAGGTTCGAGGTTAGTTTCTCAAATTATTGAGTTAAATTGTAATATTTGGTAGAGATTTCAAGTTGAATAATTGAATTAGTGTAGATGTGTCAATTGATAAGTGTAGTTTTTATACTTATTTGAAGCGCTAAATCATGATGTTTTATTGTCTTTTGAATTAAATTCAATCTAATTTATGTTAAATTGTATTTTTTAGATAAAACTTTATGTTTAGTGAAGAATTGAAGAAAAGAATGCAAAATTGCGGAAAAATAGAAAAATTCATAGTACGAGAACTTGGAAGGAAGCATTAAATTAAGGCTAATTGGCACAAAACGTCCCTACCTTTGGAGGGTATTGTGTATACCATCCCTACCTTTTATTTCTTGACATTCATGCCCTTACCTTTCACTTTTCGTGCGCCGAAGGTCTTTTTCACCATGTTTTTACGATTTCACCCTCCATTCAATTGAAACAAAAAGAAA
>CAIGRT010079108.1:0-10234 GCA_903798405.1 Fraxinus platypoda | reverse complement strand
ATATAAAAAAAAATTCGATTCTCATTTGGTTCTTCGGTTCTTGGTCTAGAATCGAGAACTGAATCAAACCATTCGGTTCTCGATTCGAATACCCGTTCGGGTATTTCATTTTAAAAAAACCGCTCGATTCGGTTCGGTTCGGTTCCGGTTCGGTTCGGACATTTTGCCCAACCCTATTTCACAAACCTCGATCGACAGAGGAATTAATTATCAACAACTCAATTTAAAGGCTCAACCTGAAAACCCGTGAGCCATTAGAAGTAACCAACTGAATTGAGTTGCTCATGGCCCAACGTCACTTATAGGAGGGCTCTTATATATCTTGGCCTATTTAACCCCATTCTTGGCCTAATAGGAATCTAGCCTACATCTACATATTGATGCTTCCTCCATCTTGTGAAAGTGTGTTTTTCTTTGTAAGAAAACATTGGCTGCCTCCTTGTTATCCTCTCGATTGTTGTGTGCTTGAGTGATTCTCCATTGTTTTCTTCTCTTTGTATCTGCAAACCACCATATTCTTGTCCTTTATGGGTGAGAGAATAAGTAGCAACCTAAGTTATTGGTTGAGAGTTGAGCCATTTGGATAGGTTGTTGATTAAAATTGATAGCGTGAAACTGAGCCCGAAGATCACCGAATCAAAGATCTTGGAGCAAACTTTTGCAATACTCCAGTTTCACGTTATCATATGCCAAAATATCCCAAATTTGTTCCATTTGCGAATTTGCCCATTTTGCTAAATTTTAGACCAAAATGCCATTAGTGACAATTTCAAATTCTACATAAAGACAAAATTTTTCATATGAATTAAAAATTGTGTTGGCAAATAAAATATTGACATATAAACTATAAGCTTGACACAAAACCTATACTAAATATATGGAAAAAAAATAGCTATGTTAATCTATACATTATATGCTAACTTCTCAAAATGTCTCCCTCTTCCAAATGTTAATCCATGTATTAAATGCTTGTAGAGCATGTAAACCCAGCTTGAAAACCTCATTCTTGATAGATAAAATGTCAAGTGTCAAAATGTTCAAAGATCAAATGTTAAGAACTAGGTTTCAAATGTCAAGAATATAATAAAATGTAGAGAAAAATGAAAACCAATTTCTCAAATAGTTCACCATGGTTCGTGCACACAAATAAGATATTTATGACAGTAGATGTAATGTTTGCAAGTTGCAACAAAGTTAACATTAGATTTGTGAAAACAGTTTTCAGTTCTTCATTTCATAATTTTATAGAACTTACTCTTTTTTCATAGCACATAAGTTTGGCATTAATTAACATGGATTTAATAGAGCCAAGATTTCAGCATTAATTGATAATCGTATGATGAGTGAAATACTTAAAGAAGTACATTGAGATGGCAACAACTACTTCACAGACCTAGGTTAGTGAGAGGTCCGTTATGTCCACTGTTGAGGATGAGTAGATGTCACTAATCCACTAGTACTTATGTTCGAGAATAGTATGGTGTGTTTGATTGCTTTTTGTATTGTCATCATCATGTCCGGGTTGTTCTCGTTGTTATGTGTTGTTTGTTGCAAAGTTATTCATGTCATTACTTTTGTGTGTTGGAGTATAGTATAAGTCATGTACTCCATGTTGGTTGTTTCATATTTCAAATTCGTGTTGTGTTACTTTTGTTTTAGGTCAACATTTCAAACATCAACATGTCATTTTGGATAATTGAATAGTCAAATCTCTAGAATTAAAGGGATATATAGAACGATAAATGAATTATTAAGATTAAAAGATATAGGAATCCAGTACGTATGTTACTCAAAGGTGCTAGATTCCTACACGTCTACCTATTGTGTTCAAAATGCCCTCACCAACCACATTTTTGCGTACTCGTCGACCTTTCAGTTCTTGACCATTTATATTGGTTATTCAATTGTCCTGGTGCTCTACGTATGTTTGGGGGTGATACATGGATGAAACGGATGACATGTGGAACAATCCAATCGGACTTCGTTTCGACGGGGTAAACTACATTCACCTTATGCTCTCTAGCATCCAATTGATCCACAATTAGCACAATGCTGTTTGTGTGTAAACAGAAATGTACCATTGCAAATCCTTGTCGTCGACTACATCAGGGGTATATTCATGTTCGAAACTTTGAATTTCAACTGGATTGGAAATTGCATTCTATCAACATTTAGCTTCTCAAACAATTTATTGACAGGCTCTTTACATCGAATATCGCTTCGAACAACAATCAATGATGTTCGGTCCCCAAACAACTTGTAATCGTCATCCACGCTAACAAAGGTACAACCATGCGAAACAACAAACCTCATTGCATCCCGCATACCTATGTGCCATTAATACAATTATGGTGAACTTACACACAAATACCGAAACGAACATGCTACCCACACGCAATATGTGAATTGTTAACACAGTGTTTCCTAGCTTTCCCATTTTTTACCGTCATTCTCAACATTTGAAAAATGTCCAAACTAACATTTAAATATCATTCTTGACGTTTAGATAATTTTGAGAACAATGTGTCAAGATTACATCTTACCGCATGCATTTATCGTCTTCTTCAACCACCATTATTGGAAAGAATTCATTCTCAGCATTAATGATATGATCAATACAAAACTACCTTATATTCCTTGCTATCAAAGTTATTTAAGAATGATGCGACACAATATCATGAGTAAGACACCATAATCAACATAATGTTTTTTTAGGATACTCCAATAATCTAACAATTTATTTTGACTAATTGTTTGGGATTATTCAATCCCTTTTAATCACATATATATACAACTTATCAACATAAAAAAGATTTCAAAAATATTACCTTCTACTGAAAATTGTGGAGGGCTGAATTAACTCACAAATTTGTTCTTTTATTTTTCTCAAAATGAAATTACGTGATTTTCTTCTTTGTTAGTATGTATATTTTTTCACAATGCAATAATGCTAAACCATGTTTAGCTTCATCTTCATTTTTTCCCAGTTTTCAGTTGGTCATTACCTATTAGTTAATGTAGAAAAACAAAGAAGAATTAATGTATATATCCGTGAAGAAAGCCCTGTTAACAAGTCTTCTGGTAACTACATCCTCGTAATACCAAATAAAATCAACTTTCTCCCATACATTGCAAAGAATAATTTTATCTAGCACCAAAGAAAGCCCTGTAAACTGGTCTTCTGGTAACCACATCCTCGTAATACCAAATAAAATCAACTTTCTCCCATGCATTGCGAAGAATAATTTTATCTAGCACCAGTGGCGCTAGAGTACTAGTCTAAGTGGGTACACTAGATAAGTTCAATTAATCGAATCACGTGAAAATGCATTTAAGTGAATTTATCATTTAATGTTATGCAATTGCCATCTAAACTGGTGCTTGACACCAGTAGTGATGAATATTGTTATTCCATTGCGAATAAACTCATCAATGTAACGCTAGCCGATATAATTTTCCCGTCAAGCCAATTAGGTCATAGAATTTATTGGAAAGAAGAACAATATTTATCCGAAAAATAATAATTTTCTTTAATTCAAGAATCCAAGATCTTTAGAGATATTCATGTGTATATTATAATAAAGGAACATAGATTTATAATTTACCCAAATTCAAAAATCCAATTCTTGATCGAATCTGATTCACAAACTTCCAGTTCAAGAACTCGAGACTTCAACTTTCAAACATTCTATGTTATTCTCCAAAGTTAAAACTATATCAGTTTGTGAAAATTTAATTCAAGAATACAATATCTTTAGAGATATTTACATGTATGTTAAAATCAAGAAACATAGATTTAAAATTTATCCAAATTCAAAAATCAATTTCTTGATCGACTCTGAATCATGAAACTCCAACTTTTGATTTCAAGAAACTCTTTTTGTGTTATTCTTCAAAGTTAAAACTACATCAACGTGTTTACACCTTTTTAGTTAAATGAAAATTCAATTCTAGACTGGACTGGACAGGACATGACAGAAATAGAAAAAAATAAAAAAGAAAACAAGAAATTTTTATTTATTTATTTTTCAAATTTTTCTCCTTTTTTCATGAATTTTCGGCCACCCCAAGTCTAATTAAATCATAATTGATTTAATTGCACATTTAGTCCTTGAAATTTTAATTACAATAGCAATTAAATTCAAAACTTTAAAAGTGATTGCTATTGAGTCAGAGATTTTACAGAGATATCATATGGACATGTTCGAACACACATTGTCCAAGCTCCAAATATTAGATAATGTCTAGGTAGCCAACCCTAGAACGTCTAATTTAATATTAGTCTTCCTTTTTTTCACTGAAAATAATAGACTGCAATCTCAAGATATATAAAATAGCAGAAGATAATATTTATTTGTAATTCTTTCCATTGACCTACCATATATAATGCTTTCAAAGTACAGAAACTCATAGAGAACGACTGTAATTTTTTTAATAATCCATAGTTGAGTATTGGACAGTTCCTACCTCCGCCCTGATGTTAAGGATTGGACAGTTCATCAAGACAATACCACTTTTTTTTAATAGATTTTACAAAATCACAAAGACCATATTGATTTTAATTTACGCTCTAATCTTCAAATACGTGTCTATTGCTCTTATAAACGAAAATCTCTTTTAAATTTACAGAAAGTATGTCATCACCACTTCAATTTATTTCATACGATAATTCCTTGTATACAGATAACTAGTGGCAAGAAGAGAAGGGAAGGGACCCTTGGACGGAAGTAATTACTTATTTTTAAATCTATAAAAAAGTATTTATTCTAAAAGAAACTTATAAGTAAACTTTCAGAGAAGCAGGAATACTCTGGAGTTGTCTCATCAAATTCCAAGTAGCTGGTATTAATTCAAGTGCTGGTTTGTTTTGCTCATTAGACTCTTCAAAGCAATAGACAGGGGCTTGCCAGTTTGGATCCTCAAGTACTCTTCCAACCTCAAATGTCATAAAATGTGCTATTGTCCCTGCAATTCACATATATATTATAGTGAAAGGTCTGTCCTGATCGAACAAAGTGGATATGCTGACACACTTGATTGTGTATTCCACTCAGTGTTCTAGACTTTTGAGGAGACTATAAGAAGAATGGCGAACTCGAACCTCATTTGTCCTATTTGTAAAGATCCTGACCTCGACTCGGGAAAAACAAAAGGATTCTAAAGGCTAGCCAAGCCAACACGAGCTTATAAAATTTCACCTATGTAGTAACTTACCCCTTTTTTTTTTTTTTCAAAAGTCTCGCCTAAATTCGTAAATCTTAACCTCCACGCCTAGCTAAGCTTTATGCTTTTTAAAATATTGATTCTACTTGATCCAACACCCTCTACCCTATTCTAATTCCTACGCCTTTTTTCAGCACCATTATTTAAAATTTAGCTTCTATTTGATGTAGTTTAAAATTAGAATTTTTTTCGCGATTTTGATAAAATTTGATGGAATGTGTGGTAAAAAAATTGTGGACCTTATAAAATGTATGGTTAAAATTAATTATTAATTTTGATTTGAGATTTAAATCCCGACCAAACAATGGCTTCTTTTTTTTTTTTTTTTTTAACTCATTTACAATTGTACATTTTCTCAATAAAATAATTGTGCTAAACATAAAATTTTTCCATATTTATCCTTTGTTTGGTATGGATCAAAATGTAAGTCAAAGTTAAAAATTAATTTTCAATAGCATATTTTATTAATTTCATAACTTTTCAACCTCACATTTAATCAATTTTTATTAAATTTACTAAAAAATCTGATTTTTAGCTAACATGGACTTAACTACACGTTTTTTTTCCCACACAAAATCGATACTATAAATGGGATTGGGGGCTAAATAAGGTATAAAAAAAACAGAGAGGAATTCGTGTGGTAGATACCCGTGTGGAAATACCAGTAAACAGGTGTTTTGGTTATCACATCTTCATAGTACCAAACCATCTCAGCCTTCTCCCATACATTGCAAAGGAACCCATCCTTGTACTGCTGCCCAAGATAATTCGCTCCCTCAAGCCAATTAGGTCTCAGAATTCCAACTGGGTCGTGCTTGCTTGAGCAGACTTTATCAGAATCCAATGTATAGTAAAAAGAAGTTCCATTATTCCATTCCAGACTGTAAAGTTTTTGCCCCAATTGGTTCTGGATTATGTTGAAGTTTCGACCATTGGGAAAGTCGTACCAGAGATCGTCGATTTGGAGGACTCCTTTGCTGCTGTTCATGACGAGAATGGAGTGGAATTGCAGCGGCCATGGCTGAGGCACCGGCGATGATGCGATTACGCTAGAAATTAGTGAGAAAACGAAGCAGATGATGGATTTGGGGAAAAATGTTTTGTTTTCTCCCATTTTTCTAAGAGGGAATCCGGGTTTCTCAGATCAGATCAGATCGCTTCATCAAGAGTGTGAAATTGCTTGAATAGTTGAGTTTTGAGTCTGATGTTGAATGTGGTTTTTTATTTTGTCAGCTTTGAAGAAGCCGCCAGCCGCCAGATTGGATGATTCTTCTTTGACTGAAATTTTAAACTACTAATTTCTTTCAATTTATCGATTTTTTTCGACACTTTAATTTTGAATTAATGAGTTTCTTGATCAAATATTAATTTTCAGTATTTAATATTCTTATATATAGAAAAAATAAATAAATCAATGAATATTTAGTTGTGTTATTCTTACTGTGAAATATTCATGAGAGAGTGTGAATCCTCTGCACAAAAGGGAAGGGATGTTCTCATCCCAATAAAGCTATTTGTATAAAGTTGAGTTATAAAAGTTGGGTTACAAAGTGTGTTGATAAAATTCAGACCGTTCATTTCAAATGATTTAAAAATCTGTTTTTAAAATGATTGGTGTAGATGTTATTTTGTCAACCAACTTTGTAACCCAACTTTGTACATATAACTTAACTCGATCCATCTTGAGTTGTCCTGCCCAACTCTTATTTTTTATATATAATTTTAAGCTTAAATATAAGTAATAAGCAAAATGGAATATTTTAATTCTCAATTCTTGAAAAGGGGCGGGAGATGAGGATCGCCACCTCAACCATGTCTAACTCCTTCGCCATCCTCGATAGATTTTCCTTTTTAGAGTTTGAATGTGTTACTTTATAGAAGAGTATTTTGAAATCAAATTAAAGAGTAATTATTCGATTGAACAAAATTAAAGTACGATGAATAGATACTTTGCCTTAGCCATAGGATTTTGAGTCTCTAATTAATTATATTACCATTACAAAAATTACCTACTACACCACATTATAATTATACCACATTTAGATTATATTTTTAATAAATACACCCAAAAAAAAAAAATATTACAATTGTACTCCTAATCTAATAAAAATTAAAAATGAAAAAAAAAATACAGTATTGCGATGTACTCATTATGATCCAGGAATATACATATTCTCGTTCAGGAGGGCTGTTCACCTGCCCACGGTGGGCAGCCTTACACAACTCTCATTTAACATGTAATGTTGAATTATTTAAGGAAATAGCATTAAAAACTTACAGTNCACAACTCTCATTTAACATGTAATGTTGAATTATTTAAGGAAATAGCATTAAAAACTTACAGTGACAAGAAAATATATTTGACTTCTAATCTTTTTTGTATATTACCTAATCAAGTAAAAATCCTAAAAAACAGAATATAAAGTTTTTACGTAAAGAACCAATATATTGACGTTTGCAAATAGGGAAAAAAAAAAAGAAAGAGGAAAGGAGATAATAGAAAGTAAAGTTACCAGGTCAAGGACATGAACCAGGGATTTAATTACATCTTCATCCATGGAGTGAATATGATTCTCCACCCATTTCTCCAAAATTAAGTCCAGCTCCAGGTACCCTCTTTGCTCTCCTATACAACAGCCTACAATAACAATAAAATTGTTCATACTCAAAACCTGAAAATGCTAATAAACGGAATTTGAGGCCTAATTTTTACTGGGTCGTAAAAAATCAAACCTGTTAAATAAGCGCCTTTTGCTTTCTTCATCGAAAGATCGATATCGAGCAATGGGTGGTCAAATTTGACGAACAAAACCGCGAAAACGAACCCAATATAGGCCTAGATAAACCCAAAAAGTTATGATCAATAACAGCAGTAATAACCAAAAAATACAATCAAGTTTTATTGACTGTAAATGAATCTAATATCATTGATTTTAAAAACTATTTCTTAAATCATTAGTCAAAATGTTGTGGAGACGTATTTTGTAAATCAATTTTGTAATTGGCATAACTCAATAAAAATGCTGCACATACAAGGAAAAAAAGCAGATGTTGTACGGAAATTTGAATTTCGGGCCCCACTTAAATTAAATATTGCCAAAAAATGGGGGCTCACCTCTTGTGTGTATCTGTCCGGTTTATGTGGATAATTTTCTATACCCATAGCATTGTTCTTGGCAAATTTGCCATTTTTGAGGGATCGATGGTGTGCGTTTCGGGTTTCAAATGAGAAATATGAATTTTGCCTATGATTTATGATGACAGGCGTGGAACTCCTCCATCTTTTTCAATTTTCTTGAAATTGTTAGGTAAACGGCCGACCAATTGCAGTTAGTCCTAACATTCTATAACCTTCTTCACGCGTTTAACTTCATATTTAATAGGAAAAATTACAGTAGCAATTTTTAACCTTTTTCAATTTTTACAGACTTTATTCTAACCTTCAATTTATGCCAACGAAAATTTCTAACCTTTCGAAAATATATAGCAGAAATCCAAATGGAAGGATCCATTTGACCGTTAATTGACCAAAGAAGTTGGTTCTGACCAAATTTAAAAGGGTAACTTTGCTATTTATTCCTTCAAATAATTAAAACAACCCTAACCAAACCAAATAAACCTTTTGGCCACCACGACTCGCCACAAACGTTGTCGATGTCACTGCCGTTGCTTCCAACGGCCTTCCCCACCCATTTAATCTTCTTTCCCAACCCTATTTACACCTCCATCCCAAAACAAAATAAACCAACCCCATTTAGCCCTTCTTGAACACACACGAATTGAGACTTGAATGTTTTCTTTTTTTTTAATTAAAACTGAAGCTTCTTTGTATCAAATCTCGTTAGTTCTTCATCAGTTCAACATAAGTGCATACATCAAGCTATTTTGGGAATGAATGTTATCTACCAAGCAAATTATGGAATGATAATTTTTTTTCCTCGACATTTCAACTGGTGGGTTAATAAAATTTGGGGCCAAAAGACTGTTGGGTTATCAAAATTGAAGGCTGTCGGGTTGCACCATTTGATTTTAAAGTGGTCAAATTTTCTGGGATACGGTAGTTTGCATATGAGCCGACGTAGGGGATTTCGCTAATTACTTTTTGCTGAGTTAATCATTTTACTAGATTTTTTATTGCTGGTTGTGGTATGGAAGTTGGTCGGCTGTGGTGGCAACTGATTTTTAGGGGCGGGGTTGGGGTGGGGAAGAAGATAACCTTTTTATTTATTTTCTTTTTATTTTTTTGGTTTTTTTTTTTCAGATTATTTTGAATTTTTTGTTTGTTTATTTGACATGGAAAATAGCAAAGTTACAATTTTACTTATTTTAAATTGGATCAAAATCAACTTCTTTGGTTAACTAACGGTCAAATCCATTCATTTGGACCTCTGCTGCATATTGAAGATTAGGGTAAAGTCTACAAAAATTGAAAATGTTAGAGACCGTCGCTGCAATTTTTCCTATTTGAAATTAGAAGTCATGCTTTCTATTTTTGTTTTGAATCAATTTTCCCCAAAACAAAAGGTAAGTACATAGTAATCTTCCACGGAAGAGAATATTTTCTCCGTTCCATTAAGATTGCCTTACTTTCGTCTGTTTGAGCCATATTTTTCTTTAAAAATGCAGTTTGAAATAGTGAAAAATGTGTGATTGAAAAATAAAGAAAAGCTTTTGATTCACGTGTAATATTATTTAATTGAAAAAAGTGTGATTGAAAATAAAAAAGAAAAACATATTTGAAAATAATGAGATCAAACAAGGGCTAAATTGTAAGTCACTTTCAATATTGATCCTTGTTGACAGTATAGTTAACTTCTTAATTTTCTAATATAAGTTGTTATTCTATCAACAAATATAAACTAGGGGAATTTTCGTAAATGTCACTAAATTTGAAAATCCAAAAAATATTGTCATTTTCACTTTTTGTGAGCAAAAATGTCAATTTTTGTGGAAAATGTCCAAATTACCCTTAATAACACCTTTTTATGAGCATTTAATATTTGATTTGAAT
>CAIGRT010079100.1:0-11483 GCA_903798405.1 Fraxinus platypoda | reverse complement strand
AACTTCAGAATCTTATTCTCCTGAATTTGTTATTTTTATTTTTTTCCACCAAAAAAGAAACTCACATAAAAAATGTAAATAAACAGAACAAGGGAATCTTAAAAACTGCACCAAAATATTAAAAAAACTAGAAACCCCGAGAGAAAAAATCGAACCTCCTTTTCCTCGAGCTTGTTGTAACCAAAGATTTCGAGCCTTCTGAAAGCATCCTCAGATGAGAGTCCCTCCTTTCTACACCTAAGATTTTCAAAAACCTCTTCAATTGGTATGTTTTCCTGAAAAAAAATAAAATAATAATAACTGTTACTAAATATATTTGTCTAAAAAGTAAGCAAAATAATAATATAAAAAATGCTCCATCATTAATACGGACAGAAAGAAAAAAGCAAACAAAAATCGAGAAACAGAAAAATCAACACAAAAAGAAGAAAACATAGAGAGATTTACGAAGTAAAAGAGATGATTACCAAATCCACAGCCTCCCTTTTCAGAGCCTCCATAGCTTCATCTTTTTCTGCCATCTCTAAACCCACAAACAAAAACAACTGAAAAATCAGTTCTCAAAACCAACACATGCAAACAAATACACAAAACCCAAAATCCACGATCAAAATTTTTATATGAAAACATCAAGTAAATTGAAAAGGGGACTCACTGGGGAAACCCGATTAAAATAGATTGGTTTACGTAGAAATGAAGTGGAGAGGGTGGGGGTTGGAGAGTTGGAGTAAAATTGGAACAAATTCTATGTCGCCAACTACCCTTTTTATCTCAATATTCTGACGCATACACGCACTCGCTCGTGTATTGAAAAAGCTAAAGAAAATTGTTCACAGTACGGTAACAATTTCTTCACGGAACGACTGTCTCATATGCGCATTAGCCGCTCCAAGATCATGTATGTACTTGCAGGTACACTATGCAGGTGAGGTGAGGTGGGGTAGGGTGGGATGTCCTAGGTTCTTTCTGTTTCGCGAAAAAAATCGTTTCCACTTCCTCCAATTTTTAAAAGATGAATATTTTGATCCCTAACTTTTAACTTTTGTCCTATCTAATTATTTTAGTACACAATTTCTATCAAATTTATAACAATGTTACATTGTCAGAATTATTTGCCCACATTGTGACTTTGTGTCATCGAACTATTTAAAAAATAATCAATTTTTACGTTCAATCATTTGCTGTTAACACTCATCGTCAAGTAGGTGGACAAATTTTTTTATTAAACTGGCTTATTCCCCAATTTGTTGTGAACGCGTCATTTAAAGCATATGGACCACTATTCTAAAGATAAAATAAGTCAGAATAACATATTATCTATCACTAACGATGCTTAAAACCCGTTAATGTGGCGGTTGATCATACTGTAATAATGACTTCATTGTCACATTGTTCAGTAAATATATGTAAATACAAGTTGTTCATCTTTTCGATTAATGTTATTTTATTTTTAGTTTATTACACACATGTGTGTGTATGTGTGTGCGCATAACATTGCTATATCACACCCATAAGCTGAAAACTTTGAATAACTTTGTTTTGCTTTTAAAAAAACCAAAACTTTTAATACATTTATCACCTTCATTTTTATGTTAATATTTTACATAAAGATCTTACATCAATCATGAACTTGCTTAGACATAATTGAGACTACATTAATTCATTTGTTCAATTTGATTATAATTGTGCTTTCAACCAATCCAATTCGATCCGATCCGATTCGATCAAAATTACACTAGAGTCGTAGTTTCTAAAACGGGTTTTCTAAAATCACCAAAAGAGTAACATGTTCCAAAATGGCCAACTTTGTTTCCATGTGGTTAGTTTTTTTTTCTTACCTATTTCAAAATTGTACAAAAAGGATTCCCATGTGGGTTTTTTTTTTTGTTTTTTTGACATTAAGACAGTATGGCAGGACCATTCATTTTTATTATTTTTCAATTTTAAAACTAAATAATTTAGCCCATGTTTGATTTTCCAAAAAATCATCTTTTAAACAGATTTTGATAAAAATTAATTAAGTGCTCCGTTGAAAGTTGGTAAAAACTTTAAGTTCGATTAATATTTTGTCAAAAGTTAATTCTTGATTTTAACTCGAATTTTTTCAATTTTTTTTTTTTTTTAACTAAAGCCAAACAAAAATTTATTAATTTGGATTTTGCCCCCTCAACAATAGGGTGTTTGGCCACCTACCTACTTTCGTGGAACCTACTAATTAAATCACTTTGAACTTCAATTTAGTGCTCCAACAGTCATCGTGTCAATATCATGATATGTTTTATTTTTCTAATTTAAGTGTATGATTCATCGTTCATAGTCACTTTCAACAAATTTATTATGTTTGAATGAATGAACTAACTCAATTACATAATCGATCGA
Organism: Fraxinus platypoda; assembly: GCA_903798405.1. Lineage (NCBI taxonomy): Eukaryota > Viridiplantae > Streptophyta > Magnoliopsida > Lamiales > Oleaceae > Fraxinus > Fraxinus platypoda. The sequence continues at coordinate 9,104 of CAIGRT010079100.1, read as the reverse complement.
CCACCTTCGAGCAAATAGGGACAACTTATTTTAATCTAAATAGGAATTCATTCAAGCGTGATTGAACAAAAAATCATTTTTAAAATTTATACGGATTAGAATATTAGAAAAGAAAAGAAATGTTTCCTCGAAACTTCGTATAATATTTTACTTTGCTTAAAAAAAAAAAAAAAAAATTTCTACTATTTTATATTTATTAATGCATGTCTCTTTCAAAAAAGAAAAGAATAATAAAAAAATCTCTCATAGGGTAAATCATTTACGCAACTCTTATTGTAATGTTAACGAAAGAACTTTAAGAAAGTTGGAAACTTTTTGAATATCAAATTGGAATTTGTATTGAAGAAAAATGAAAGTTTCATTTTAGCCCTTGTTTGAGCTCTTTTTTTTCCCCATCAAAATACATTTTTGAACAGTGATTTGACATTATTACAACTACATATTCGTTAATAAAATAATATTACACATAAACCCAAATTTTTTTCCTTATTTTTTAACCACACGTTCTCAATCATTAAACTATTGCAAAATGCATTTTTTGCGAAAAATGGGACTCAAACGAATGTGTAATGAAGTTAAGAGTGTGTTTGGTAGAAATTAAAATCGGATTAAAATTGAAAAAATAGACTTTATTGTTGACTTTTATTAGACGAGTGAGACCCAATAACGATTATATTTTCAATTTTAATTGGATTTTAATTCCTCCCAAACAAACTATAAATTTAAAATAAATATTTATCACGAGAAATTATAGAAAATGACTATGACTAGTAATAATAAGAGGAAAAACGTGTATTCAACTCTTTAAATATTTATAAAACAGTGAGATAATAATCCAAAAAATTAGGGAGTGAGTGGGTGAACGAACTTGAAATTATTAGTGGGTTTTCCACCTGTCAACCAAACAGAAACTTGACAACAACGTACGGAAAATATCCCGTGAAATGAGATCTTGCCACGTCAGCAAAAAAAGATGGCCCACAATTATGCAAAAAAAAAAAAAAAGACGCTTATTTTATTACAATAATCCATTTTTATTTATAAAATATTTTTCTAAATTGTCGCCACGTTTTTCGTCAATACGAACACGTTTCAACGAGTGGTCCACCATTTTCACGTGCGATATGAGCAATATTCTTTTGGGCACTCCTTTGTGGGCTGGCACTCTTCGTAAAGTCAAAATATGCCCCCCCTCCAACTTTTTAGACGTTGAAATTAAGGGAAAATTATAGATGGATCCTCAAGCTATTGTAGATGTAGCAAGTAAGTCTTCAACCTAATAATTTTACAACCTCAGTCCCCAAAGTTTTATATTTGTACATTCAGGTTCTTAGTAGACGATTTTACTCGTCTTTTAACTAACGCAATTTTTTAAATAAAAACTTTACCCTTACGTTTAATAAATAAATATGTAAATAAGATGAATAAATAAAAATAGAAGAAGCAAACAAAAACTCGCCTAGCCTCTAATAATCACCCCCAACTCCCAGGTCCATATTTTTTCTCTTATTATTTCTTCTTTTTTTTTTTCATTTTTCTAATTAAAGATAAGGTAAAATTATTTTTTTTTATAAGAAAATTAGTTATTACTGAAAGATGGGGGTAAATTTGTCGATTGGAACTCAAGTACTACAAAGTGAAAAGATATAGGACTGCAACCTATTTGCTACATTTCTAATAGACTAGAGACTCCAATTATAAATTTCTATGAAATTAATGTTCTTTACATTTCAAAAATTTGATCAAATAGATCTTTGTTGTTGTCAATCCAAAATCTCACATCGGATGAGTTCGGGCCCCTAGACAGGTCGATTCGACGCCTTGGGCCAATACCCAATTAATGGAGTTCGGAGTCAGACTACATGAGACGTCAAAAGAAAATATCATTATGACACAACAAATAAATGTCATTATTTGACACGGTATCTTCTAGACCAACCAATTAAGAGGGTGACCAGACGAACGACTTGGGGGAAAGTCTAAGGCCTATGTGTTATTTATGACTCCTTGCAGTCAACCTCATTAACCAATCAAATTCTGCCATACGAACGATAACAGAAGAACCTAAATTGGAACAATAGCTTAACATGATTAGAGCAAATAGTTGAGTTGCCTTTGTAAAGGGAAGAGGGATGGATGAAAAATGGGAAATTCTGAATTGATATTTTATATGTACAGTTGCAACACTTTCATTTTGTTCAAATTCATAAAATTTGATTAAAGAGTGCCGTATCATTTTTGTTGTTGTTGATCTAAAATCTCAGTTTGGGCACCTAGACAGGTAGACTCGACATCTTAGGCCAATACCCAATTTTATGTAGTTCAAAGTCAGGCTAAATGAGACATCATAAGAAAATATCATTATGATATAACTAAAGAAATGTCCTTCCTTGACACGGTGTCATCTAGACCAACCAATTAAGAGGATGGCCACACGACTTAGGAGACGAGCCTAAGGCCTATGTATTATTTATGACTCCTTGCAGTCGACCTCATTAACCAATCAAATTCTATCATACGAACGATAACACAAGATCTTAAATTGGAATACTATAACTTGACATGATTAGAGCAGATAGTTGAGTCGACCTGCCTTCGTTAAGGGAAGAGGGATGAATGAAAAATTGGAAAATCTGAATTGATATTTAGTTGCAACACTTTCATTTTGTTCAAATTCATAAAACTTGATTAAAGAGTGCCATATCATTTTTGACGTTAATAGTTTGACGCTAGAGGAAGGGCGAGATTGATTGCTAAACTAGCCTATATTTCCAAGCAGAAACAAGTCCCACAAGGATACCCCGACTTTCTTATTCTTGAGATCCCTACATTCTAAAAAAATAAGCCACACTTGGGATCGAGAAGCCATTCCCTAACTGACTTCCGAAAATATAAGCATCCTAAGTAATTGCCAAAGGTTCAAGGCAAGAAGTGATTCCACGAAGACAAAAATTCCCCAGCTGATCGTCATATGTGAGATCATAGAACACGTGACCCTTGCACTCAAAGCATCGAGCTAAATCAATTGACCACCATATGTATTCTACTGAGGTGAAACTCCTACTGAGATAAAGGTGTCCAACCACCCGACCGAAGGAACACATAAGCTTGCTTCAGAAAAAGGGATCAACAAGAGCCAGATCAGTTAAAAAGGTGTATAACCAACTTAGAAGCCAAACAAAAAGGTATGATTGAGGAGTACTTCACTATTCGAAATCTGATTCAGTGATGATATACCATCAAAGCCATGACCAAAGAAATAAAAAATGTAGCAACTCATCGGCTATAAAGGAGAAAGTGATCACATAACCCACATCGACAAATACACATCCTGGACGGAGTTCCACGGCACTAGCCACTCCATAATGTGCATATATTTTCTCCTCGCTCTTGATGATAAAAGCTTACTGATAAGTGCATTTTTATGCGCTTATCTTGGCTTCTATTTTTAGTTATTGATATATAAATTGAGCGATTATCTACTTAATTTGTGTAAATTATGTTAATTGTAGGAAAATCTCAATTTGGATACAATTTATGTGAAAAGATGCTATTTGGAGCATAATTAGAATTGATTTGAAGCAAACGAAGATTAATCGAATTGCAAGAGATCGATTGAAAGTATTAATGGAGCATTCGGTAAAAATTCATAAGTTTCGGGAGTTAAATTTGACATTTGAAAAATTTGAGGAATAAATTGCAAACTCCGAAACTTGTTTCGGGTCGACTTTTATGATTTTAGAATAAAGAAGACTTAATTGCAATATTAGAAGATGAAGACTAAAATCACATGAGAAAAGTAGTTTAATTGGAAAATGGATTTGTTTCATTTTTCTTCTCAAATTCTTTGATGGAATTCACTTTGAACAAGAATTTTGCCAAATTTTGTTCTATAAATACACAACATAATCCAACAATTAAAGGAGGATTGTAGGATTTCATTAGACACACACATTTAAGCCAAGACTTGAGGGATTTATTGTACATATATTATTCAAGTCGAGAGGAGGGAAAAATCAAAAAATCAATCAAGAAACTAGGGTTTCAAAGATTTCACAAGAAGAGGCAGATTCTTAGTGCAAGATCTTCATATTTTTCTCACTTTTTCTTAATACACGGCGATATATTTTATTTCTTTTTTTTTTGTTTTATTATTCTCTCATGACGTGTAATTAAGTATTTAGTTAGAATGAACAATTGTAACCTAATTTTGAACCTTAATTTTAATAAAAAGGTTTTAAATCTTCAATTAATTTTGTGAATTGTTTTTACTTCTATTCTTAATGCCTAGATTAATTGGCCACTAATTCAATAATTTTGTAGGCAATAATTACGTAGAGATGCGGATTATTTGCTTAGACCACGTAGTAAAAGTTGGGAACTAGTATAAAACGTAGAGATACTTATGCTAGTTAATGCAATCGTTACATGAATTTTTAGAGATTTAATGCATTTAACTAAGGTCTATTTGAATTCACATAGAAATATGAAATTGACTTAGCTAAATAAAATCAATAAGATCTCGAGAAGGTTAAATTGAATATGTTAGAAGAATTCGATTGGGTAAACATAATCAATTGTATAAAATTTTGTGATTGAGATTAAAAGAGTAATTATGGTAAAATCATGAATCCTAACACTTAAACCATCATATTAAAAAATCGCTTTTATTTGTTTTAGTATATTTAAAATAGAAAATCACAAAAAGAAAAATAACTATTTTATTTGTTTTCGATCAAATTGAAGTTAAGAATAATTGAATCAATTATTAAATAGTAGTCATCGTGGGAACAATTATCCGGACTCTTAGGTTCATTTTATTACTTGTTACGATTCATACACTTGTGAGATATAAAATCGACAATACTCACATTGTTTAGAAAGCTACCCCATAGGTCGATATGAAGTTAAAAGGGTCTCGTCATCACTTTTCTAGCCTAATTCATGTGGTAATGGGCCCTGACCACATCAAAAGAATGTCTGGTTAGCATTAAGCGAAGACGAAGTGAGTACTTGAGGATCTATCTCGACATGTTCAATTAGTTGATTAGGTAGATCTAAAAAATCTTCGATGATGTGATTTTGATTGCTGCCCTATTGCCTCTAAAGCTCATAACGAGATTTTGGTGGTCTATCCATGAAGAATGACCAATGTCCTACAATGAATCATGAACAAGACAAAAAAGCTTATTAGCACAGGAGAGGACACCTTGGACCAATATGGAGATAGGTTGAGGTTACAAATGTACCTCGACCTAAGGTGACAAAGAGAAAAGGGGCTTAAGCCAGAAAAAGAAGGGAGTGTCGCGAAGAGGAGCGAGTTCTTTCGTATCTTGAAGGTTTCTAGGAATACTAATCCTTGAACACTTTTTTAGAAGGGTTCTTCATGCAAGAGATAATGAAATTCTTCGTACGAGACCATCGTTAAGGAATAACTCTTTTAATCTCAATTAGCTAGAGAGAATACTTTCGATACTACAGGTTGATACGTCACGACACGAGAGAATTCCAAGACCTAAAAGAAGAAATTAAAGCATTGATTAGGCAAGGCTAGCTTCATGAGTTTATAGCTAAGCCAGACGATGCACAAGAATTCCACAACATGTCAAAGCTATGCATCTTCTTTGACCTTCCTACCTGTTGAGCTAATCAGCTTAGAGGAAGATCCAAATGCTGATATGAGGGAACTAATATGATGAAAGTTTTAGAAGAGAGCAAATGGGAAGCATGAAGCTGACAATACCACGAACCCATCATCAATTGGAACAACTTGGAAATTGGGAACAGAATCGAATGGTTTGACTACTTCGAAGATGATGTCCAGTAGGTCGTACATTCCTATAATGACTCTTTGGTCATCACCATGCTGGTCGTAGGGGTTCAAATCTACAAAACACTCGTAGACAATGGGAGTTTTGTTAACTATATGTAACTACCCAGCCTCTTTGACCAAGTCGTTAGTATACGTGTTGTCCGTTCTCGAAGAGCCTAACTCATCTTATTCCTTGCGAATTTTTTGTGTCCCTAAGATTCGAACACATGACATTTATTTAAGAAAGACTTAAGTTGAATTCTCGTATCAATTGACAAATTCAATAAAAGTTCGTGACGGGTAAGATGGGATAAGCTCTCCCAAAGTGAATAATACGTATGCTAACACCTGGTCATAGAGGTTGGATTGTTACAAAAAATGTGCATTTTTTTTTTGTAACGACCAAAGTGTCGTATTCAAGTTATTAACTTACGTACTGTCCACTCTGAAAGAGCCTATGCCCTCTTACCCCTCACGAATTTCTATCGCGTCCCCTAAAATTCGAACTTAAGATCTCTGCTTAACTTATCCAATTAGTAGTAGGATTCAACTTAAATCTCTTTTAAGGGAAGGTCATATGTTCAAATCATGTGGACTTGATAGAAATTTGTAAGGGGTAAAATAGGCTAGGCTTTTCTATAACGAGCAGTACGTAAATTAATAGTTTGGGCACAGAGGTCGGTTCGTTACATATAAATTATTATTTCTTTCAAGTTAGATTACATTTTCTTCTTCAGGGTCATTATAATTTTTATCATCAAATCCTTCTTTCTCGAAATGTTATTTTTATTTTTAATTTCTTTTTGCTAACGTGCAAAGAACATTAATATTTATGCAATTTAAATTGAAAATGCAATTATCATAAATAAATATCAAAATAGAGAAAAGAAGAATTCAAGTCCTACTCTATTGAATTACAAATTCTATTTTATTTCAGTACAATAAATGGTGATATTAAAAAAGAAAAGGAAATTAAAATCTTAATCATTATGGAGACGAGACCTATTCGTTGTGTATTTTAAAATAAGAGTTATGCTACACACACAGTCCGGTTCACAGCACGGTTGACAGCCCTCTCACATTCAGGGGCGGGGCCCACGATTAAAATAATCACGGGCCCCACGGCTCTGTGAGAAGGCTGTGACCCGAGCTGTGAAGCTCGGGCTGTACAAACAGCCTTTCCCTTAAAATAAAGTACTCAACTTCATAAATCAACACTGAATTTGCCATAAAAATACGAAGTTAATTAAAACGCTGGAAAGGACAATGTAAAGTAAAATAGAAGCATTAAAGAGAAGTCATTAGACTTGAAAACAAGGAAACTGTAACCAATAATATTGTTGCAATTTTCGTACCCGCCTGATTCCAAGTTATGAAAATAATTAAAAATAGAAAAAAAAAAAAGTAAAAAAGAATATAGAGAAATACTAACGTCTGTCCACATTATTCCATTTGATCTAATTTTAAGAGAACTGAATCGAATCGAGAACCAATGATTTTTTGATAATAGAACCAATGGTTGTTTTTTTAAAATGTGGAACCAAATTGGAACCTAACTGTTTGATTCTGGTTCCATTACTTAAATTTTCAAATGATAATTGTAAATTAAAATCCATCACCGTATCCATAAGTTAATAATATATACCTAAATAAAAAAAAAAAAAAAATCAAACATTCAACTAATGTAATGATAATTGTGATGTATGAGTGAGAGTGTGTCTATGATTGAAAATGATAGAAATCAATTAAAATTTAGATCTACAGCTTGGTAGCTTTGCTTGATAGGTGATAAGGTAAAATGTAATGGTAAATGATCGTTTCACATTTGTAATTTTTAAAGTTGATTTTTTTAGTGTGTTTAGGACTGCATAATAAAGTGTGACTAAAATCCATAGCCTCATAGGTATAGCTAATTTTTTTTAGTGGAAAATTTTAAAATTAATGAACTCGTAAAAAATTTCGAAAACTAGACGTCATTTGATCATATGATATGTGACCATCTTGATAAATGATTGTAACATATAAATTTTTTTATGATTGTGACATAGTTTGATGTTTGATTGTGACTTGATCTCTATATGTGACGAGTTGATCGACTATTTTTTATAAAAAATAATTAATGCCCGATTAATGAAATTGAAACATAAAAAATATGATATCAGATAGTTTCTATTTTTCAAAGCTTAAACATATTCTTTTCTTCTTCAGAATTCTCTTCGAAAAATTAATAACAAAATTTAGCCCTTGTTGGAGACATATTTCTTAAAGAATTATTCTAAATGTATTTTGTTGTTCACATTAAGAATGACACTCTCTCTTATGTGTCAAAATTCGATCAGTGACATGAAAGGGTGTTGAGAAAATCAAAATTTATAATGGGTGTCATGTGGAAGGATGTCAAAGTTAATGTAAAAAAATAATGTATACGTAGCATGTTTGTTTTTTAAAATTCATTTTTTTTTCTTAAACTCATTTTTAATCACATTTCATAGGATCTACAACTTTTATTAAATTTTTAATCACACATTTCATCATTTTTTTATCAAAATTTATTAATAAATCAAAGTTTTATGCAAATCAAACAGGGGCTAAATTGTATCCAAGAAGCTCAATGGACATTGATTTGGAATGAGCAAGGTATGATGATTCTTTTTCTTCTTTTTCTTTTTTTAAATAAGCATTTATTATTATTATTATTTTTTTTTTGTAATGAGATTTTTGGTATTAAATAATTTTATTTCATTAAAAAGTATATAAAAAATGTAAAAAGGGGGAATCTCGTCAACTTGATTTGTTAAATTGGATACAATTGGACAACTACTTCGGACCAACTCAGAGTACCAAATATTATTTGGGTCTTTACTGAGATTCGACACCAAAATTTGTGTAATGCTATATGTATAATTTATTGGAGATATTCTTATGTGAAGTGACATTAAGCCCATGTTTGAGCCTCTTTTTTTTCAAAACTTATTTTTTCAAAATTCATTTTCAATCAAACATTCTCCAATCTCCCATAAAAAAATTTCACACGTAAACTCAAAACTTTTTCATATTTTTTTCAATTAAATGTGCAGATATGAGACTCACTTTATTGACATTATCATTTATCCCCTAATATTAGAAAACACATTTTTCCTAACAAACGGGGCTCAAATAGGAGCTAAATTATAAGGTCAATAAAGAGAGTCTCGTATACTCACATTTAATTGACTTCTACAAATGGAATTACGTCGGTGGTGGCACCATCACTACCTTATGAACAAGCCACAAGGGAAAAAAAAAAAAAAAA
>CAIGRT010079096.1:0-16646 GCA_903798405.1 Fraxinus platypoda | reverse complement strand
TTTCAATTACTTATTGTTGAGATTAGTTTAATTTATCAAATCCTTCATAGATCCAGTCATGCTTCTTCTATCGTAGATTGAACTAATTGTTGAATTTTAATCTTAATATTACTTTATTGACGGATTAATTACTACTATATGCTTGATGTATGTGGTCGATCTTTGATCTTGTTCCAATAAAATTGTGCGAATATGTCATAAGTCTAGATTCTAGGATTACATTTNTGAACTAATTGTTGAATTTTAATCTTAATATTACTTTATTGACGGATTAATTACTACTATATGCTTGATGTATGTGGTCGATATTTGATCTTGTTCCAATAAAATTGTGCGAATATGTCATAAGTCTAGATTCTAGGATTACATTTGTAAATTAAATTGGTTTTCATGATATATCTTCGGATTAGAGTGTCGGGATGAAAGCCTCTAATTGTATTATAAAAATGAATAATTGATATGATTGATCCAATCCAATTGAGGGAATTTTGACGCTCCACTGCTTCAAATTATTGATTTTAATTTCACCTTTCAACATTAAATTTTATTACACATTTGAGAGAACAATTCAACATTTTTTATCCTTTAAATATTTTTTCATCTCCATGTGGATACGACACGCCAAAGCTATGCTACAACTACGGCGTTATTCTTTGGGCGTAATCAGCCCATATCAAAATATCAGAGGAGCTAAGGCCTAGCAACTATAGAATTAAAGATCTAGATAGAAAAGCACAGCCCACCATTGGAATACTGAACATTTGAGAATTATTACCAATAAGCACAACTCATCTATTTGTCTGGATGATCTATCAAACTTACGTAATTATTCTATCAATAAAGATACTTTTTGGATCCTTGAATTCACTCTAATTTGAACCCCTTCCATGAGTGGATCCAACATCATGGATGAAGTCCTTGCATAGAGAAGTCACCCCTTGCAAAGAACATCATCCGCCTTGGAAGGAAAGGTATGAAGCTCCCTTATGAGACCAATCTTGAAACCTACGAGGCGAATTTCCTCCATAGATGGGTCAGACATCATGGACGAAGTTTTTGCACGGAAGAGTCATCCTCTTTCAAAAAACGAAATGTAAACGAACCTATAAAAATGTCAGGTTATAAATTGATGTCGAACCACTTATAGTTAAGAAATATTTTAAATGTTCTAGTTGATCTTGTTGAACCTATATGAAGTTTAACTCAAATAAATGGTCCATTAAAAGAATATGTGATTATTCAAAGAGACTGGTTCACTTAATGGAGTTGCTCTGAAACTGCACTAAATCATTGTATCATTTTGATTTGAGGAATCAACAAGTTCTTAATTATCAGCCATATCAAATTATTCAATCAGTTTAAATCAGATTATCAAAATATCAATTTATATTATTCATCGAGGCGTCAACACTTGGGCAAATTGAAAAAGCAAAACAACATGTATATTGAAAAAATATGCTTTACTTATAAGAAGCGAACTGATTACATGGCGAACTATCCCAGAAGTACAAAACTAAACAAAGAAAAAGAGAAAGCCTAAGTCTAAGAAGTCGCATGATTCTGTTGAGATGGTAGCTGGCCTTCCTCCAAGTCATCCACTGAGTCTTCAACAACATCATCTGCAGGGGTCGACAACTCAGCTGGGAGAGGCCCATCCCTTATTGCAGTCTAAGTCTACATGGGGGGAACAGCTCAGACATCCTCTTAAGGACTTCATTGTATGTGACTTTCTTCTAGTACAAACCGAGGCCATCGTAATCATCCATTTCATGGAAATGCTCCGTGTACTTATTAATAGTTGTCTCCCCCGCCCCACTCAACTGTTGCTTCAGACTAGCAACCTGAGCATTTAGTTCACCACTTGGGACTTTAACTCTCCATTTTCCTAGTTTGCCTCCTCCAAGGCCGACGAAGCTATTTTCTACAAATTGTCGGAGTTTCTAACCCGCTTCATCATATCGTTTATCCCAGCTTTAGATAGGTGGACTTCTTCTTCAACTCCTCATTTTCATTTGAAAGGAGTACCACCTTTAACTCCGCCTCAACATGCCTTACCTTAAAGGCCCTTATGACTTCATCAGCAGTAGATGCCTCTGCCTTCAGTTTTTTCAGTTCAACCTCCGTTCAGTCGACTTTTGGAAAAACTCCTTATTAAGCCTCTATAGTCTCTTCATGTCCATTTGGACATTGAGAAAAAAGCCTTGTTAGCGAGCCTGCAAGGTGAGGCCAACTTCAATAATGTCAACCGAGTCACAGGTTTCGGCATACGAAGAATACTTGTCAGTCCACTACTTGTAATGAACTTTTGTTGCTGCCTAGACCTTAGCAGGAAGCATTTCTATAACGGTCAGATTCATCATTCCTCCCTCCCAAGAAATTTTGAGCTTTATCCTCAAAGGAGCCCCTTTGTTTGCCTCCCTTACCCTCATTCTCTTTATGAGGCCACTTTCCCCCTCACCCTTATCCTCAATTTCAATAATTTCAATGCTGGATATTGGGTATGCCATAATGGGCATTTTGATCGACTTATCAATACTGGTATGAGATTTTGGTAGGAGATGAGGTTCAATGTTCTTAGTTATCGTTAGCCTCCTTTTTTGAGACCTTTCCCTTTGAAGTTCTATCTTCTCCTTACCTTTCTTCTTTAGAGGAGGAGGAGGGTTCAACTTGGACAAATGAAACAACTCGTCCCTTTGATGTTTGGAGGTTGAGGTGCTAGTACTCAAGGGCATCTTCTTCTTCACCTTCCCAAGGCGTCTCATACAGAACATATCCAATTTAACATACTATTTATTCTCTTATTGTTCTGCAAAACAGATGAGGCGTTAACACTTGTTAAAAATTAATATAAAAATGAAAATGAATATCGAGGCTATTTACCCCTAATGGCCATTAAAGAATGTGAGACAAAAAAAGGACCGCTTCTCGACAACAGTTTTGAAGGCCATCTTTTCAATGGGCAATTCGTAGATGGCTCGAATTATGGCATACTTTTTTTCAGTTCAAGTTTGAAGCAATTGACTGCAATGTATAAGAGACCAAGTTAGCACAATGGTTTCAAAGTCAAAACAGCAGATAAGCGAAGCAATTTTAAAAGCAACAACTCACTATAAACATGATACTGGGTCGACATGGTTATTTTTGGGACAATATCACCTTCCTCTGTCTGCTAACGACCCCCTTACCCAGAACTAAGACCACTTTAAGTTCTTTATTTAGATCAGAGTATCCTAAATGAAGGATAAATATGGACACCATGGGATCATAAAATACCATCCCTTAAAATCCTCACTCTTACTGGAAGCTCGAGGATGGAAAAGGCTTTGGAATACATGGGGAGGCATGTCCTTGCCATGAGTGACCTCTTTCCAGATAAGAAAGGCCTTGTCATGGCTCCATGTGCTTGGGAGAAGTTATGTGTTGGCTAGGTTACACTGCCTAAGTATATACCTAAAAATTGGGTGTAATGGCAACCTCATCCCGACACTCAGGATTGCCTTACTCACAGTAATGCACCTTTCCATAGGAAAACAGACTCGTTCATCGGGAGTCGAAACGAACATCTTGATTGTATCAGGATCTTATATCACTTCCTAAAGGCCTCTAACTCACTCTCCTCTACATAGGTAGGCCACAAAGAGGCCCTATACCTCATACTATAATCTATGGGGCCCTTCTATATCATTCATGCAATATATGAATCCCCATCAACTCCAAAATCCTCTCAGTAGGAATTAATGGAGGTAAACTAGCTTTGGTGCATATCATTGTCATATCAATTTTCCTAGAAGACCCCCCTCAGTATTTGGTTTTGAGTAAGAGGCCATCTAATGAATTTTTTAGTCCAAGAATTAGAAAGAAATGGTTTGTGACTTACACAAATGTTAAATAGATCAAAGAAACTGAAAGCCTGTTTGAATGCCGAAATTGTTTCAAGGCTGTCGGAGAAATGCAAAATATGATTTTTTACTTCAAAGGTTTTCGCAAAGTGGAAAAAGCATTACAATTGGCAAATGCATCATTTTATAGGCAACCAAGGCAAGCTCAGCCGATGGATGGACAATATTCGAAACGATTATGATTAGATCGTGCTAAGCATGCGCGTGTAATTCACGTCGTCTCTACCAAAGGTAATAAACTGTCATCATTGAGCATTTAATGATAAATGCAAGACTACCTCGATGTTGTATCTTGGAAACAGGAGAGGTTTTTAAATCATTACAGCACACATCCCATCAATGTCCTCATAACTACGCTCCATCTTTGTTAAAATTACCTTTATCATAGGCTTCAACTACAGCAGCGGGCTAGCCCTTTTAGCAAGGGTCTCACCTCAATGCTAAAATCAGACTCATCATGGGCTTCAACTACAACAACAGGCTCGCCCTTTTAGCAAGGGCCTAGGTTTAGTGCATTACAGCTTTATCACAGGCTTCAACTACATTAACAGGCTCGCCCTTTTAGCAAGGACCTCTCTGTAGTGTACTTCAACTTTATCATAGGCTTCAAGCGCATCAACAGACTCGCCCTTCTAGTAAGGGCCTCTCCTTATTTCTAAAATCAGCCTTATCATAAGTTTCAATAATATCAACAGGCTCGCCCTTTTAGCAAGGGCCTCGCCTTACTGCATTTCAATCTTAGTGCATTTCGTCCTTATAATAGACTTCAACTACATCAGTTAGCTCGCCCTTTTAGCAAGGACCTCGTCTTAGTGCATTTCATTCTTATTATAGGATTTAACTATATCAACAAGCTCGCCCTTTTAGCAAGGCATTGCCTTCTATTTTTGCATATTTTCATAATTATACACACGACAGGACAATTCAACTCATTAGGATCTCAATTACAAGTCCACGCATTATATGAATATCCATACTTGGACTTCGAGGATAGATATATACTACGTCATTTCTTTGTAAAAGCACACATCTCACTCCGGTAGCTATACCACAATTTAAAATTTCATGCATTATATGAATATCCATACTTGGACTTCGGGGACAGAGATATTTTTAAAGAAAATTAAGATTTATTTAGAATACATCCCTCACTTATAACGAAGGAAAACCTTGGATACAACCTATAATCAATCAATAAAACAAAAGTGGACCTTAATGTCTAAAATGAGGTAACTCCCAACAGTCCGTATGCAAAATACCACAAAGCGATATTGGTATACGATGTAAAGTAGCATACTCCACAGAGTTCCTACATGAAGACTCCTTTGCAAGAAAGTCTACCGTCGAATTGGCCTCTCGAAACACATGGTTAAGCGTACCATTTACCACAAGAAGGAGGGCCAAAATTTCATTCCAAATTTCTTGAATACGCCATAAGGAGCATGTTCATTGCCTTGCCCATTGAACAATTACCTTAGAATCTGATTCCACCATAACATTTTTTAAGCCAAGATCTTTACAGAAGCGCAACCCATCCTGAAGAGCTCTAACTTCTACTACCATATTTGTTGTAATCCCATAGTTCCGTGCAAACTAGCAATGAATTGACCTTTGGAATCTCATATTATTCCTCCTCCACAAACATGACCTAGATTTCCTTTTACTGCACCATCCACATTTAGTTTCATAATCTCGTTTGGTGGTTTTCTCCAAGCTACCATTTGTATACATTTTTTTTTAAAACCAGCAATCGGGCAATTTAGTGATTTTAGGCAACGAACATCTCTATCCGAAATTCTCTTCACATTGGAAATAAAGTCTGCACATTGAGACAAAAACGATGTTACCATCCATATAACTTTCTTCCAATGAATGGTTAATCCTTCCAGACGCGCTTCACATCTAGTTTTCCATAAAGCCCAATTAATAGCAATTGGCGCAATACCACGTAAAATACTGATCTGTGAAGTTGAAGATGCTTTCGACCACCATAGATTCATCCTATTTTTCCAAGAATGAACATGCGGCAAATCAAGCTTAAGATGAAGTTCAAAATAATCCTATACCTTATTGGCCAGATCTCCAATACAAAGCACATGATCAATAGTCTCTTATGAGGGAACCGCACAACAAATACATTTAGAAACCAATGGTATCCCAAGAGCTTGAACCACTTCATCCACCGGAATGCAATTTTTGTTTGCTCTCCATGTGACAAAACTCATCCTCTTTGGTACTTTCAAATGCCATAACCACTTCCTCCAATGACACCGTGTACCCTTTTTTCAAATCAGATGCCATGCTGATTTAGTAGAAAAAGACCCATCTTTGCTAGGCTTCCATGTATAAGTGTCATATCCTTCACGAATATAAATCCCAAACTTCTTTATATCTGTTGGAAATCTCTCCCCAACAAGCTCGGGTAACCGAACACCATTCCAATAGCCATCCATGGAAAGGTCACGAACTTTTAAACTTTGATCTGGTACCTTAAGACCTGTATCAACAAGACTCTTCTCGCCCATCCAATTGTCATACCAAAAACTAGAGGAGCCATCGCGAATATGAACCAACAAATTTTGTAATATCATTGGCATCACCGACACTACTTCCTTCCAAAATCGAGAATATAAATGAGATGATTTCATATTGAATATAGATATATTTCTCAAGTATTTGGCACTAAAGAAATCCGCCCAGAAAGATCCTTCGTGTAATAATTTCCAACCGAATCGCATGAGAAGAGATTTTTAGATTTCCTTAAGTTACGAAACCTCGTCCACCCTTTTCCACTGGATAGCAAATTTTTCGCCACGAGACCCATCTCCTTCTTTTTTCTCCATCATAGGTATTCCAGAGAAAAGATGAAAAAATATGATGGACTTCTTTGTGTATCCCCTTCAGAAGATTCAAAATCGACATCATATGAATTGGCATACTGCAAAGAGCATATTTTATCAAAGTAATTTTACCTCCAAAAGAAAGTAATCTTCTTTTCCAGCCTATTAGTTTCTTCTGAATTTTCTCAATCAAAGGTTTAAGCACACGCCTATTTAAACGACCTGAATAGAGTGGTACCCCAAGGTAACAACATGGTCATTCATCTTCTTTGAACTTTAATAAAGTCAACAACTTTCTTTTCCTAGCTATACTGATATGTTTTGANAAGTCAACAACTTTCTTTTCCTAGCTATACTGATATATTTTGAGAAGAAAAATGAGGATTTTTCCGGAAATAGCTTCATACTTCTTGATATTCTCCAAAATGTTCGCGACAGATTTTTTTACCACCATTAGAAAAGATAAGAAGGTCATCAGCATAAAACAAATGACTAATCACCATACCTCCAGAGAATAAAGGTTGAACTATTTCCAATATCTCGGTTTAACATACGAGTAAAAGTTCCTGTGCCAAAATGAAGAGATATGGAGATCAAGGATCTCCCTGACGCAAGCCTCAAGAAAGCTTGAAAAAACCTTCAGTCCTGCCATTAAGCATAACTGAATAATAAGGAGAAGAGATTCAATTATAGATAAGATTTTGCCACTGATCACAAAAACCAAATTTTTTAAACACTGTAAGCAGAAAATTCCAGTTCACCCTGTCATAAGCTCTGGCCATGTCAATCTTCATAATAATGTTGCCACCCCTAATTTTTTTATGTAATCCGTGAACCATTTCTTGTGCAATAGAAATGTTATGAAAAATGCTTCGACCATGAAGAAAAGCAGATTATTCTCGAGAAATCATATCTTCATGTAGAGGGCCCATTCTACTCACCATGATTTTTGAAATAATCTTATATACAACCGAGCAAAGGCTAATTGGTCTGAATTTGGCAAAACTACTTGGGACATCAACCTTTGGAATGAGGACAATATTTGTGGCTTCGAGTGCAGCAGTTAAAGGAAATCCTTCAAAGAATTCTATTGCCACTTTAAGAAGGTCATCCTTGACAATATTCCAAGCATGAATAAAGAAACTAGCACTAAAACCATCCGGTCCTGGGCTACTATCGCTCGGGATAGACCAAAGTACCAAACACACTTCCTCCAGGTTTGGCATTTCACATAAAGAAATGTTATCTTTCTGAGAGATGATTGGCGATATAAGATCGAAGTCATTGTTGTCTAAGGATGTTGGAGACACTGAAAATAGTTCTTGGAAAAAACTAACGGTTCCTTCATGAACCTCCTCCACCGAATTTAGTACCTCCCCATCTTCAAGAACCATGTGATTGATAAATTAACTCTTTTGCTTATTCTTTACCCAAGCATGAAAGAACTTTGTATTAGCTTTCCCTTCTTGTAGCCATTTAATCCGCGACTTTTGTAGCCAAAATGATTCCTTCCTTCCCAGCCACTTTACATATTCCTGTCTACTTTGCAAAAGTTCTGATTCCGAGTCTGTAGAATATTGATTCAATAGGGAATTTTCAAGATGAACCAGTTTTTCCTCTTAAAAATCCATTTCATGTTCAATTCTCCCAAAAACCTCCAAATTCTATTTTCAAAGAGCACATTTAAGGGCTTTGAGCTTGTGAGATAGGCAGACCATAGGAGATCCTATAACATTCGTCTCTCACACTTGTTTAACTAATGGTTAAAACTTCTCATGTGAACACTACATTTGCAAGAATTTAAACGACACTGAATAACCATTGGGCAGTGATCTAAGGATGCTCTATCCAAATATGACATAAATACTGAAGGAAATCTGTCTTTAAAACTTTGATTCACCAAAATTCGATCTGAGCGAGCCCAAATACGACGTAAACCTTGTCGACCATTACACCAAGAAAATTTTGGACCATCAAAAGGTACCTCAAAAAGACTGGAAACAAGAATAATAGTGTTGAAATCTTGCTTAGCTCTCGATGTAGGAATAATGCCACCAATTTTCGCTTCATTAGTACGAACAGAATTGAAATCACCCCCTATCAACCATGGATGCACATCACATTCTACCCTATGTATTAGGTCCCATAGCTCTCTTCTACGTTGTTGGAAGAAACTAGCATAAACAAAGGATGTAAAAATACGAAATTCACCCCAAGAAAGCCATCCCGAAATAATTTGATCCGACAAAATAACTTGCTTAAACGTAACATCGTTATCCCAAAACAATCATATTTTACCCCCAAAGTTGACATTAGACGTATAATTAGGGAGCCTGAAACGCCTCACGCATCTGGACATCTTTTGACTTGACACCATAGGTTCAAACAATGCCATAACTGATGGATTAAATTTTCTTCTTAACTTCATTAATAGGTCCTTTGATGAAACCATAACCCTAACATTCTACTTCAAGACCTTCATCATTAACAAAAAAATTTGGAACGTGTGGTCATTCCAAGAACTACCTTTTTTCTATTACTCCCCCTCATTTTCTTGCTGTACGACTCGTATCCAAATCAGTTTTGTAGTTCAGCATTTGAAGCTCTGGGAGTTCTTATTCATAATCCCCCTTCGAGGCTATTTGATGCGGTATGAAAACATCATCTGTTACCCCAGCTTCAATGTTATCCATCCCACTTTCCTCAACATCAGTATGTTTTCCCAGTGTGACTCCCTCTTGAGCCTCGTCACATATAACCAGTTGTGCAACCTCAGGGGGATGAAGATGCACACTTGATTGTTCCTCCCTAACTACTAATTCAGCAATTTTTTCTAGTTCATTCATCACAATAGCTTCATGCACCTCTTCTATATCACCCCTAATAATGGCCTTCTTAAGTAAATTATCATTAGAATTTTGATTATTCTTACCTCTCATCAACAAGTTATTTCCTTCAATGTCTTTAATACAAACCTCCACAACCAATCCACCATGAATACCAACATCGCCTAAATTTTGAGTATCTAAAGTTTTCTCAGGCATTCCATCCTTTACACCAACATTTTCCTCCACCGATAAGTAGATACATCCCTCACAGTTCACAAATAATACAGGATCAGATGGTAGTACCTGATTTCTCTGCAAAATTCTGTTCCGATTAGCTCCATTTTTCTGGTTGATATTCTAACTTTTATCCTCCGGTTCCATAATGTCATCTCTTTCATCCTCATTTTTCCTCCATGCCTTTCTCTGCTTTTTATATTATGTATACCCAAATTGTAGTCTTTCACTTCCTCTTTGGCCCTTTGTTTTCTACATGTCCTCTCCGAATGTCCCTGGATCCTACACACGTGACCAAATTCTGGCAGTATCTCACAGATGACTTCTTAACATCGACTAGAAATATCCATTTCAACACAAATACGAGCCCCATCGGTACGCGTTACATAGGCTATAAAATTATCTCGTTTTAGAAAACGACCAAAGGCACCTCCAATGATACGCAACATAGATTCATGATAGTAAAGGGACGGCAAACCAGGAAGAAAAACCCAAACCGGAACCAATGTTGATTCATTGTCCTCATTAAAATCCTATGACCAGATCAGTATCCTACATGGAGCACCCTATATATCAGATGATTCCCTTGCACACACCGTACATAAATTTTCCTCATTCGCCAGTCTAATGAAAACGTTGATTGGCTTTTGCATGGTACTTACTGTACAGGCTGCTTTCAGTCCCCAACGAGCCTTGATGAATAAGTGGATCTGATCTAAAGAAGGCCTTCTTTTCAAGAACTTCGAAACAACAGAGCAACGAAAAGGGCTTGCCGCTCTATCCAATTCAGATTTTCTAAAATGAAATCACTTCTCTCCATCCTTCTCCAATGGTTCACACATATCTACCTCCACCTCTAGGATAGTCTGAGGTCGAGATTGGAGCATAGATGCATATGTCACAAGCACCCTCGTCGCCCTGAGAGGCAGCTTCAGTGGAGGCGCCATTAGGTCTACGTTTTAACACAATTCAAAAACAGTCAGGGACAGAGATATACTACATTATTTCTTCACAAAAGCACACATCTCTCTCCAGCAGCTATACCTCAGCTTAAAAGTCCACAGATTATATGAATATCCATACTTGGACTACGAGGACTATTGTTATGCCCGTCTGACGAGGCCCTAGAAGATCCTATATGGCACTAGACTTGGGCCCGCACTCCATGTTATTCTGCCCTGGAGGTAGTTTGTCGAAAACCATTTAGCTGAAGTCGACCCCTTACATAGAACCAAACCCTCGTGACAAGAGAGGCTATAAGTAAGGCTCGACATAAGACCTTTCTTGCAATCATTGTTAAGTGATTGATGTGACATTCACTACTGCTACAGCCCTACCAACCAATTAGGTCAAGTCTAAGCCTTTTGTTAAAATTATGGGCAACAAAATGGTATTAGCATTAGATGTCTATGATTAATTGATATGATTGATAAAAAGCCTCAACCGTATGGATGAGGCCACGTGTATTTTTATCCTATTCTACTACAAAAGCTCATACAATGTGCTATTCTAGAGGGAATGCAACTTTAAACTCTCAAACTACAACTTTATTATCCTTACTATTATCATCAAAAACTCCCCAAAGCCAACTCCCTTCAACTGACTTGAGTGGGAGTGCGCGCGGCCAACTCTACCACCATCGGAGGAGGCCACATGTGGCCAACGATTTGTCCAAGTATGTAGGAACCAGACTTACGTGGATGCGGAAGGCCTTCGAATCTGTTGACCACGTTAGAATTACAAAATTCAAGGTCAACAAACTCCTTTGACTTTTACTTCGTTTTATCATTAATGAAAATTGCTACATGTACATCTAGATTTACCACATGGGTTACAAAATGCAAAGGTGGCAAAATTTTATAGGCTGGTAGACAAAAAAAAAAGTTCTACATGCCTAAGAAATCTTGCCACTTGTGCATTCTTTTACCCAGGTGGTAAACATAGGTGTACAAGTAGCATTTTTCATCATTAATATATAACACTACAGAAAAACGTGGCTTCAGGAACGGATTTTATCCATTGCTAATAGTCATCACCAGCCACAAATCACCGAGCGCAAATCCGTTCCTATTTTGAGGATAGGTGATAATATAACACTTTTACCAACTGGAATTTCATTGGTAAAAAGTGACACTTTCACTAACGGATTTTCAATTGGTAACGATTATACCTTTACGATCAAAATTTCTATCAGTAAAAGCCTCCCTTTATCAACGAATTTTATATTTGTAAAAATCAATTCATTACCAATCGAATTTCCGTTGGTAAAAGTTTTACCATTACTAATCGAATTACTATTGGTAACAATCTTATCATTACCAACTAAATTTTCGTTGCTAAAAATCTTACCATTACCTTAACATACATGTTTTCATTACGTTTCAACTACGGATTTTCGGTAGGTGAGTTTATTTTTTTAAAATTATTATTAAAGATGATTAATATCGACAACTAATTTTTCATAAGTAAAATGAATTATTCTTCACCTACGGAATATTCTTTGGTGAAGACGTTGATTTTTTTTTTTTTTTAATTGATTACAGTTCAATTGCAAATTTTCGATAGTTGAATGGTTGAAATTTTTTTATTATTAAAGTTGATTTATATTAGCAACAAAGTTTTCGTAGCTAATATGAATTAATCTTCATATACGTAATATCCATTAGTGCAAATGTTGAAACTTTTTTTGCAAACAAAATGATTACCCTTCAATTACAAATTTTCAGGAGGTGAATTTATTTTTATTTATTTTTTAAATTTGTTATTAAGCACTCTCTTTATTTTAAAACTTTTATTTATGATACCCAGCTCCTTTTTGACAACCATTATTTGAAAACTATACATACTCCTTTTCAACCATACATATACACAAAAATCAACATTTTTTCTTACTTTTTAATTACGCGTTCTTAAAAAAATCACCGTTTAAAACATCATTTTCTTCAAATTTCTCTTTTTAATGATATTAAAACACGGGCAAAAGTTGATTAATATCAATGAAGAAATTTTTGTAGGTAATATAAATTACTCTTTGCCTATGAAATATGCGTTGGTGAAGAGGTTGAAACTTTTTTGAAAAAATTGATTACCCTTCAACTACGGATTTTTGTTAGGTGAAATTATTTTTTTTAAAAAAATATTATTAAAGTTGATTAATGTCACAACGAATTTTCCGTAGGTAATATTAATTACTCCTCATCTATGGAATATCCATTGGTGAAGGCGTTGAAATATTTTTTGAAAAAATTGATTAACCTTCAACTGCGAATTTTCAATAGTTGAATGGTCGAATTTTTTAATTATTAAATTGATTAAAATCAACAACATATTTTTTATAGGTAATATGAATTACTCTTAACCTACGGATATGTTAGTGAAGATGTCAAAACTTTTTTTTTTTCTTTTGAAAAAATTTGTTCCGTTCAACTATGAATTTTCGATAGGTGAATTGTTGAATTTTTTTATTATTAATATTGACAACGGATATTTCGTAAGTAACATGAATCAATCTTTACCTACGGAATTCTCATATGTGAAAGTTTGAAATTTTTTTTTTTAAATATTGATTTATATCACCTACGGAATATTCGTAGGTGAAAGAGACAAATGTTAAACGGCTATATTAGGCACGGAATATCCGTTAGTAAAGAGTTATCACTCTTACCAATGAATATTCCGTTGCTGATTATCGAAGTTGAAAATCTATTACTCTTACCAACAAATAATCCGTTGATAATTATCTGTTTGTGAAAATCTGCATTTTTTTTTTCCAGTAGTGATATGATACCATTTTCTTTCTCGGTCTTAAGTAAAATAGCTTTCATGGAGCTCTCACATAATAATATATAGCAGTGTCAATTTGCATCCCTTTTCCAGAATTCACCACGTATAGATGCATGTTAGCCTGTTGGTTTTACGCCTACTAGGAAGGTTTCCATACCGCTTTATTTTCACGAAATATATGTTGGAATTTAAGGGTATATAAAAAGATTAAAATGTGTGAACTGAAAAAAATCTCCAATAGGTGTAACGATTGGTTGTGACTCGAATTCAAGTGCAAAATGTGCATAACAAAAAGTCATGACGTTTTATTAAGGTACAATCTAGACCATCAACTATGAAATGGTGCGATCTAATGGTTAAAATTAATTTTACTAAAAGATGCAACCGTTAGGAAGTGAATATAAAAATCCATAAATAGGACCCTCCTAATTCAATTTTCTTCACTCCAAATTTTGTTATAATTTTCATATTATTTTTAGTTTCGTATTTGATATATTCCGTTCTAGAAGAGTACACTCAAACGTTGGTTCGTCCAATAAAATTCATATTGTACTATATTAATTTTGGAAGAAGCGTTGTATTTTAGGAGACGGATGTCCATTTAATCTTGTTAGCACGGGGTAAAATCAATTTTAAGGAAATTTGCATTTGTATACCTCGCTTTATTTTATCTCATTTGACTTCCGTATTTTCTACGTTCGAGTAAGTCGTGATTTGCTTATTATTATGAAAGTACCATATTTCGAAAAGTTGTCACTCTAGTACTTGCATGAACGTATTTTTGTTTAATGGCATATAATTATGCACATTAATTTATCCAACAATATATACCAATAACTACAGTAGATTTTTATTTTATGGACCTTATCTCCCACAAGGTGGCAATCAATCTCTATATGTTTGGTTCTTTCATGGAAAATCGGGTTGCTAGCAATATGGATGGTTGATTGACTGTCACAGAATAACAAAGATGCTCTATCATGTTTGATACCAAGATCGGTAAGAATGCCTTTCAACCAGCTTCATTCATAAACGGCTGCAGCCATGGACCTGTATTCTGCTTCTGCTAAGGATCTAGATACAGTATGCTGCTTTTTTTGATCTCCATGACACCAATGAATTCCCTAGAAAAACGCAGTAACCAGTTAATGATCTTCTAGTATCTGTGTAGGCTGCTCAATCAGCATTATAAAAGCCTTTAAGAACCAGGTCTGATTTGCTTTCGAACAGTAATCCCTATGCTGGTGTAGCCTTCAGATACCTTAGTACATGATGAGCAGCTTCCAGATGTAGCTGCCTTGGTGATTGAAGAAATTGACTAAGTACCTGTACAGCATACGATAAATCTAGTCTGGTCATAGTCAAGTATAGGATTCTTCCAATCAATCTCCTATATGCACTAGCACCTTCAACTAGTTCTCCTTGGTCCTTACTTAGCTTCAAATTCTATGGCAAAGGAAACTTGGCAGGCTTGGCACCAATGTATCCTACATCTGTCAACACGTCTAAGGCATATTTCCTTTGATTCACTGATATCACTCTAGATGTTCTGGATATCTCAAGCCCTAGAAAATACTTCAGAACCCCCAAATCTTTTAATTTGAATTGCTCATTCAATTCTTTCTTGAATTGTTTAATGAATGTCAAGTCATTTCCTCCTATGATAATATCATCCACATATATAAGCAAAGCAGTGAATGATCTTTTTCTTGTTTGCTGAACAAAGAATAGTCAGATTTTGACTGTCTAAATACTTGTGAAACAATGTATAAAGTGAGTTTAGTGTTCCACTGCCGAGACGCCTGTTCGAGTCCATAAATGGACTTATTTAACCTACATACCAGTTGTTCTCCACACTCTCCATGCTGCTCATAACCCTTAGGCATCTACATATAAACCTCCTCATCAAGTTCACCATGGAGGAAAGCGTTATTGATGTCTAATTGATGGAGATGCCAGCATCGATGAGCAGCAACAGCTAACAAAGTCTTTACATTTACCAGCTTAGCAACAGGATAGAAGGTTTCTTCATAATCAAGTCCAGCTTGTTGTGTGAATCCTGTTACAACAAGTCTGGCTTTCTTCCTCTCCTCAGTTCCATCAGAATTTAGTTTAACTTTGAAACATTTGCAAGCCACAAGCCTTTTATGTGCAGGAAGAGGAGTGATAGTCCAAGTGTTGTTTGAAACCAATGTCTGATACTCATTCTCCATGGATGTACGCCATTCTGGATACTTAGCAACCTCTTCATATGATCTAGGCTCATACATAGTAGATAAAGCAAGTGAGTACCTCTTGTAAGTAGGGGATAATCTGCCATAATCTAGATACTCAGCTATAGGATATTGCTTGCCAGCTATTTGACCTTTCACCATGGATTTTGATTGAAAAGTAGGCACTTGAGATGCAAGACTGCAGTGATAATCTTGAAGATAGGTTGAGGCCTTTTTAGGTCTGTTAGATTCTCTAATGGGTACAGCGGGAGTTGGAGGTATTGAAGTGGACTCATGAGTATCTATTTGAGGAGAATCAGAAGAATTTGGAACAAAATTGATAGGAGAGTTAATATCAGTAGAGATTGAGTCAGTACCAGAATTTGGAACTGATATATCAGGCGATGAATCATCACATTGGACTGGGAAAAGAGATGAATCAAGTGGCAAACAGACGTCAGATTTTGACAAAGAGGCGAGGAAGTTGGGATGATGAAATGGAAAAATATTCTCATGAAATTTAACATCTCTAGAGGCAAAGACAGAGTTGTTAAGCAGATTATACAATTTAAAAGCTTTCATGCCATAGGCATAACCAATAAAGATACATGGCACAGCTCTAGGGTCAAATTTGGTCTGATTTCTTTTGAGACTTGAAGCATAACAAAGGCATTCAATACCTTAAGATGAGAATATGATGGTGCTGTTGGATAAAGCATTTCATAAGGTGTCTTATTCTGAAGGACAAGAGTAGGAGTTCCGTTGATTAAATGTGTTGCTGCAAGGATGCTTTCCTCCCAACATTTGATCAATGAACGGGAGAGGAAAATGATCCTTCCTAGTGGCTGT
>CAIGRT010079089.1:0-23790 GCA_903798405.1 Fraxinus platypoda | reverse complement strand
ATTTTTTTATGTCTACAAAGATATTATGGGTAAAATTAATATTTGACTTCAAATTATAAAGACATTATAATGAAACCCAAACAAGTGCTAAACAATAACAAAAGAATTTCGTTGGATAATAATTTATAAATAGTTCATAAATTTTGTCAAAGTCAAATATCAATTTAAATCACACATCCATAACTATTATTCATATATTAACCACACATTGTGAAATTCACTATTATTTTATTACTATTCCTCTTTTAAACCATTTATAAATTTGGTAAACAAATGCCAAAATGAGAACAAATTATTTATAACTTACACATGATGCATAGATAGTTCGTATTTTTCAAAACAAGAGTTTGCCCATAGTTTTTTTTTTTTTTTAACTATCATCGTTGAAAATACAATGATCATTTTCATGATACCAACACTTTGAATCACGAGAATAATAAGGGTTTGTTTGAGTCTCATTTTTGATAAAATAGATTTCGTAATAGTGATTTTTATTTTTATTTTTTTGAGAATGTATGATTAAAACTAGAGAAATTAAGTTTACGTGTAAAATTATTTTATTTAGAGAATTTGCAGTTAAAAATGAGTTTGGAAAAAAATAAGTTTTAAATAATGAAGATCAAACATGGGCTAATTGTTTAGCGAAAGAAATGCCTCATAAACAACTGTTATCCGACATAACAAGCTTTTCACAAACAATAATTATATTGCCCATATTTGACATTCATTAAATCAAAACTCTTTTTTTCCCTCAAATTAATTTCAACCACACATTTATAAAATAAAATATTTTGCACATAAACTCAAAACTGTTTTCTTACTTTTTAACCACACATTTAAAAAAAAAAACTCATTTTAATGTTTGTCAAACAGGGGCATAGTTTTTAGGCTCTGTGCTCATTATTTTTACCCAAACTAATATTGTGTTTTAGATCCATTTTTTGAAAGAATTAAACTTTTAATAGTTATTTTTTGGAGAATGCATTTTATTATTAAAAAAGTAGGAAAAAAAATTTAGATTTACGTATAAAATTATTTTATTAGGAGAAGTGTGGTTGAAAATGATTTAGAAGAAAATGTGTTTTTATATAATGGGGCTCAAACGGAAGATTTATTCAGTTTTAAAATGCTAGGAGGATGGGAATGAACTAATAAGCATCGATACTCATATACTCATCTTATACTAAACACCGGCGATGTGTCTATCAATCCATTGATGGATAACAAATTAAATTCAAATGTTGGACACACCATACAATTATCCATCAATAGATTGATATGACACATCATTAATGCGTAGTATAAAATGAGCACCGGTACTTATTAGATCATTCATCCATTATATGGTATCTGTTGGGGGATATGGTACAATGCTATTTTGTATGCGGATAAAAAAAAAAAAAAGACAAGTTTAACAACGCATAAACGAAGTTAAACAAAGTACCAACTTGATATAAACCAAAAGTAGAAATGAAGAAGAAGAAAGGATGAAAGGATCCAAAACAAGTGATAACATTCTTTCCTTAAAACAAATTTGCCCCGCAACGGTGCTAATTGAGTAACGGCAATTGTCTCCCAAGATACAACAAATTACTTTCTTGTGGTAGAAGCACTTCCACAAGGCAACCACGAACCTAAACGGATTTTTCTCTCTACAAAGAATGATTTTGAAAGCAACGTTTTGTATTGATTTGACAAGAATTTTGATGCAAGACTTAAGAATATGATTTGGGTGCCTAAATGACGTCTAAATGGTCCAATGTATAGAGGTCGAGGAGTTGTCGATGGAAAGACACGCCCCCAAAACTCAACAACCATTACTAAAAGTCGTAGCCTTTTACTGTCGATCGCCTACCGTCGTGCACTGCTCGAGCGCCAAAAGTAGAAAGACGGTTGCTCATCTGGCACCAGGCTGCCGCTCAACAGTTACAGGTGCTAAAAATCGAATTATTTTCTCCAACCTTAAACCACAATTTTACATTCATCCAGAAATCGTTTTGAGATTCTAAATATATCACGATTATCTATTCGACGAATAGAACAATTTAGTTTATTTATTTTCATAATTTGACTATCGGATCAAGTCCGAATATTTGGCCAAAATTAACACAAAAGTCACTTTTCACGTTTTTCATGGTTTTATACTTTACCAATTTCATCCATTTTAAAATCAAATTCCAACAATCCCCCACATAAATGAAAATTTCATATACGCAAATTATATGGAAATGCTTGTATGGAGAAAGCAAAAAAATATTGCATCAGGAAATGTAGCTTTCGGACTTGAATCTTCTTTAGTGAAATACTATTAGATTTACATGGCTAATTGGTAAACGTCTTAAACCATTGAGCCGTTGGTATAAATCAAGACAACGGTACTCATACAAATATCTTCCTAAACCATTCTAGCTCTCACAACTATGTTCATTTTGGCCCTGAAACACCCTTGAATCTCATAAGTGTTTTTAGAGGATTTTAGCCTCAAGCAATTTTCATCGAAGTGACCCCACTTCATATTTATATTTGTGACCTCCTATTAAGAATATTTTGTCCTACTCCACTTGACTTAATCAAGATATAGGAATTATTAAAAACATATTTTAACATTCTGTAGAAAGCACTTTCAATATCATAGGAATGAGTAGAAAAAAATTTCTAAGTGCTTTATTGAATCTTTATAACTTAGTTATCTTCTTGAACCAAGATCTTGGGATCTCCAATCAATAAGGTACGGTTACCATTACAAAGACACTTATACAGTAGACTTTAATTCCATTCCTTTCGATAGACAACATATATGATCTCTTGTTAAGTTTTTCATAAGTGGATCCACAATATTCTCCTTATATTTCACATAATCTACGGAGATAATACCATTTGAAATCAGTTTCTTAATGGTATTTTGTGTTCGATGTATATGTCTAGACTTACTATTATACATGTTGTTTTATGCCCTTCTAATAGTCAATTGACTCTCATAATGTATACTTAATGCAGGCTTCGGCTTAAGTCAACATGAAATATCTTCCAAAAGTTACGAAGCCATTCTGCTTTATCGTCAACTTTATCTAAAGCAATAAACTTCGATTTCGTCGTTGATCGAGCTATACAAGTTTCCTTTGTAGACTTCCATGACACTGTAGCCCATAACCACTAGTAGACTTGAAATCCTTCATGTTGGATATTCAATTCGCATCACAATATCATTCCAATATCAAAAGATATTTTGTGAATTGTAATCCAAATGTTAATGTATGTTTTAAATACCTAAGAACCTAAGTTAAAGCCCTCTAATGGTCATAACTTGGATTATTTGTGAACCGACTAAGTTTATTTACAGCAAATACTATATCCGGTCGAGTGCAATTTGTAAGGTACAGTAGACTGCCTATAACCTGTGAATACTTTAGTTGTGACACTGGTTCACCCATATTATAGACTAAGTGTAGATTTAAGTCTATAGGGGTTTTCGCATGACTTTCCTTAAATATATTAAATCTCTTAAGTACACGCTCAACATAATGAGATTGGGAAAGTACTATTCCTTTAAATGTTCTAGAGATTTTAATCCATAAATATCACATCAACCATACCCATATCTTTCATGTCAAAATGTTTCGTTAACATTTTCTTAGTTTATATGATTATTTCGTGATTATTGCCTATAATCAACATGTCATCTATATATAGACATACAATTACATAGGTTTTGGTGTATGTTTTATGAATACACACTTGTCACACTCGTTAATTTTAAATCAATTTGACAACATTGTTTTGTCAAACTTTTGATATTAATGTTTAGGAGCTTGTTTCGATCCATATAGAGGCTTAAAGAGTTTACAAACCTTTTATTTTTTATTAGGAACAATGAATCCTTCGGCTACTCTTTGTAAATTTCCTATTGTAACTAACCATTCAGAAATGTCGTTTTCATGTTCATTTGATGAATATCAAGGTTATGTCATGCAACAATTGCAATTAAAAACCTTATCGAAGTGATTTTAGTCACAAGTAAGTAGGTGTCAAAGAAGTCAAGTTCTTTTTTGCTTATATCTTTTAGTAACCAATCTAGTCTTATATTTATCAATGGACCCAGTCGCGGTTTTAATTTTTTCTTGAAAATCCATTTACACCCTAACGGCTTATTTTCAGGTGTAGATCAACCAACTCCCAAGTATGATTTTGTATTATAGAATCTATCTTACTATTGATAGCTTTTTTCTAATGCAGTGCTTTCAGTGTAGACATTGCTTCATTGAATGTCTTTAGATCGTTTTCTACCATATAAGTTAGAAAATCAAGGCTAAACGAAGTAGATGTTCTAACCCTTTCATTATTTGAAGTACCATTTATTCAAACTTACAATTTCCCTTTCTTTGTATGGAAAGATATCTTCGAAAAATGATTCATTTCTCGATTATATTATGATGCCCTCATGTACGTCTTGAACATCCGATTTATGAACAAGAAAATGATATGCACTACTATTATTGGCATATCCAATAAATATACAATCAATCGTTTTAGAACCAATTTTTACATGTTTCGACGACTTTGGTACTTCAACTTTAACCAAATACCCCCACACTTTCAAATGTTTGTAAGAAGTAGGATAATATTTCTATAATTCATATGAAGTTTCATCCATTTTCTTTAAATGTATCTTGTTTAGAATGCTATTCGTAGAAAGTATAGCCCCTCCCCCCCCCCCTCCCCAAGTTTTGGGGTAGACCCGAACTTATCAACATTGCATTCATCATTTCCTTAAGATTTTAATTTTTGCGTTCAGCAACACCATTCGATTAAGGTGGGTAAGATGTTGTTATTTGATGAATGATTCCATGTTCGGAACAATATTCTTCAAACGGTGTCTCGTGTTCTCCTCTTCTATCACTATGAATGTTATTTATTCGTTTTCCAAGTTGATTCAACTTCCATCTTATAATGTTTAAAAACATCCAAGGCTTCGACTTTGCTTCTTGGAAAATACTCATAATAATACTTTGTATAATTATCAATAAAAGTAATAGAGCATTTTTTCACATTTAATTTAAATAAATTTCAAATCATAAATATCAATATGAATTTAAGTGTCGAAATTATATTTTGATTCATAAGTTTACGCATAGATTTGTAAATTACATGTCATAATCGATTATGTCATAAACAAGACAACTCAAGCATATAAGTAGAATTCAAACTTTTATTCATAATGCTTTGTTTTGGTACAATTATAAAAATGTTCATTTTGAACATTCTATCACATAAGTATCATTTACCAACATCTCATTCTTAGTGAGTACAAATTTATCAAATACAAATACAAGTTTACAACAATTTTTGCTAAGTACGTGGATACAAAGTTCTTGCGAATGTACAATACACGTAGGACATTGTTGTGGACGAGCTCTTTGTCGGAATTCATGTTCAAAGTAATCTTCCATTATCCCTCAATCTTCGACCTTGCAGAATTTTTCATAAAAAGTTGTTCTATATATAATTATTTATAGTTTGAGAACATAATCCTGTCTGCACAAATGTAATGGGTAGCACCAGCATCGACCCACCATTCCCTTGGATTACCAACATTGTTGCATTTAAAAATAACAACAGGCAGATTCATCTATTGCACCCCTTCAGATATGGTCTCTTTCAACCACATTTGTTTGTATGTTCTTCGTAGGCTTTCGACATTCGTTAGAGTGATGTCCCACTTTTCCATAATTGTATCGATTGTCTTTGAACTTCTTGACATCCTTCGAGTTGTCTCTTTTCGGTGCATCACCCAAAGCCCTAAGCTTTTTTTTAACCCTCGAACCGAATTTCACAAAGTTTGCTCCAAGTTGAACAATAGACTTCCTTTCGATTTTTTCATTGTCTTCATCAATCCTCAAATGAACTATCAATTCCTTCAAATTCATCTCATTGTGTATGATATAGTTTTTGAAGTCTCTCCATAATGGTGAGAGTTTCTCGATGATAACAGCAACTTGTAAAGACTCACTTAACTCCATTTCCTCCGCATGAATGTCATGAAGTAGAATCTATAGTTCTTACACTTGACTAATGACGATTTTCGAGTCTATCATCTTGTAGTCAAAGAACTTTTCAATAATGAATTTCTTCGTGCCAACGTCCTCCATTTGGTACTTTTTCTCAAAAAAATCTCAAAGTTTCTTAGCCGATTTCATAGCGCTATGCATTCCATGAAGTGAATTGTCCAATTCATTTAGAATGTAGTTCTTGCAAAGGAAATCTGAGTGCTTTCATGCATCAACGCAATAATCGATTCACGATTATTTTCCCATTCTTTTACCATTGGAGGGGTTTCGGTTAAGAACTTTGCAAAGTTTAAAGTGGAGAGATAAAAAAATCTTTTGTTGCCATCTCTCCTTCAAATTCCTCCGATTGTCCCCATGTAAAATTGGAGTATTTTGAAGTGATATAGTCAAAGGCGAAAATACATTGTTTGTACCATTTGTTGTTTGACTCGAAATAATCTCAACGATATTCATTTTTGTTATGCAAATAGAAGTTCAACACAAGTAAAATTAAGAAAAAGAATAGCCTATTCCAAAATATGAAGAGAACGGGTTTTGATCCAACAAAACAACGAAAAAATTTGTCTTAAAATTGTTGGGGGATATGGTATAATGCTGTTTTGTATGTGGATAATAAAAGGATAAGTTTAACAACATAGGAACGAAGTTAAATAGAGTAACAACTTGGTATAAATCAAAAGTAGAAATGAAGAAGAAAAATTGATGAAAGGATCTGAGGCAATTGATAACACTCTTTCCTTAAGACAAATTTGTCTCGCAACTGTGTAACGGACAATTGTCTCCTAAGATACAACAAATTACTTTCTTGTAGTAGAAGCACTTCAAACTATAAGGAAACCACAAATTTGAATGGATTTTTCTCTCTATAAAAAATGATTTTGAATGCAAAGTTTTGGAAAGGTTTGACAAGAATTTTGATGGAAGACTCAAGATTTAGGATGTCTAAATGACGTCTAAAGGGTCAAATATATATAGGTTCAAGGGTTGTGTATGGAAAGATACGCCTCAAAACTCAACAACTTTTATCAAGGGTCACAGCGTTTGCTGTCGCTCACCGCCGCCCTGCACCACTCGACGCCAAAAGCAGAAAATATGTGGCTCGTTAGCACTGGGCTGCCGCTCAAGCGACAGTCAGAGGTGTTGAAAATCAAATTATTTCTTCCAAATTTGGACCTCAATTTCTAATTCATCCGAAATTGATTTTTAAGATTCCAAATATATCACATCTACTCGACGAGTAAAACAAGTTAATTTATTTACTTTCATAATTTGATTATCAGATCACGTTTAAATATTTTATCGAAGTCAACACAAAAGTCACTTATCACATTTTTCATAGTTTTATATTTAACCAATTTCATTCCTTTTAAACCAAATTTCAACAATATTTACATAAGTTTCTGATACAAGTAACAAAGAATACGACTTTCTAAACTATACAATTTTACAACTATTGTTCATTTTCTAGTCTTTTTTCAAATTATATTTTTTTCTAGGCATATATAAAACTGTCTAAAATGTGGGTTCAAAAATCTCAATGGCCCATAGTGCTTTCAAACTATTTTTTCCAATCATCACTGAATTTTTTAGTTTTAGTTTTTGAATAGTCAATGTACATTTTTTTATAAATTGTTTTCCATCTATCGCTTTGTATTCCTTCATTTGATAATTGACGAATTTGATCACGATCTGTGGCAAAATTTTAATATCTCAATTGGCGGGATAGGGCATGATTGATATGATTTTTAAGAAGTTAAAATGAACTTTTGAGATTTAAGCCATCGTTTGGCCACATATTAAATTTATATTAAATTTTTCACTCACTTCTTTTTAACCACATATTCTCCAAAAAGATATTATTTCTCTCATAATAAATTGAAATAATGGAACCCAAACATGGGCTAAAAATTACTTTTGAATTCGTTTGACCAATCTTATGAATAGGGGTGGAGTCAGGAGGGATAAAAAGAAAATTTCTAGTGAGTATCTCATAGAAAAAAAAAAGAATTTTTTTTAAGACTAAAATGTAAATGGCTTGGGAACATGACTCTTAGAGAAAGTTGGTTTAATGTGACTTCTTTTAAAAGAACTTTCAAAATAAAAAATTCTTTTAAAAATTAGTTTCAAATAAAAAATAAAGTAACTTTCTCAAAAAGTCAAACTAAACGAACTCAAAAAATGTTAAAAGTACAATGACCTCTAGGAAATAACTTTAAAAGAAACATGACTATTCAAAAAAATACTTTAGAGTTCAATAAAAGTTTGGAAACATCGTGGTTCATACTTACAAGTCTACTCATTTCATACGGAGGAAATTACACCTCATACACCTTTTATTAAAAATATCTCACTTTTACAATTTAGTCTATGTTTGGCCCTTATTTTTTTTAAAACCTTATTTTTCCAAAACTCATTTTAAACCACATATTTTCACATAAATTAATTTTATACGTAAACTCCAAAATTTTTCTTATTTTTTGACTACCCATTCTTCAACAAAACACAATTCTAAAATGCATATTGGCCCAAAAATAGGGCTCAAACAGGGCTTTTTATCCATTAATACTATAATAAAGTAGTAAGAATGATAAATAATAAATCACTTCACTTCGACTCTAAAACTATTAAAGCATTATCTCTCTCCTACCTAATCAATTAAACTAATACATTCAAGCATAAATTGATAAGTGTATTTTTATACACTTATTCGAGGCCTAAAATATCGATATTTGGCAATTCTTTTAACAAAATATATCCTAAATTATTGTTTTTTATGTTATATATGTTAAATTCGATGGTTGAACGAAAAATTGGAAGAAATAAAAGAAAAATCAAGGAAAATAACAAAGTCCAAAGTTTGAGGACCAAATCGCAAATATTCAATAGTTAATTCGGACCACAAGATGATAATTTGAATATTGCAAGTAGACAATTGGATGAAATTAGAACTCAAAAAGGAATGAAATATTATTAAAATCAATTTCCAATCGCACAAGCTATATTCCAGATTTTTAGTCGAAAATTGAAATTGATTTTGGCATAGTAAACGTTCGAATAGGGAAAATTCTATTTTTAGCAAAGTTTTAGCCCTTTGAATTATCTTTTCAAGACACTTTGAATAATTTCAATCGGATATCGGAAGAGAAAGAGAAAGACAAAAAAATATATTGACTGCAGTGCAAAGACAAAAAAATCCGCGCGCAAAGACAAATTTCTTTATTCGATTGGAACTCTTTTGAAAACTAATTTGGATATGATTTTCAACCAATTTTATACTCCTACAAATACCTAATAGAAGAATACGTATTGGAGACCTTTGATATACATCTTATACTCTAATATTTATCAACTATTATCATCAAATGAGGAAAATTCATAGTTTTTATGAGAGAATTGAAGGGGACTTGCAAGAATTCAATCAAGTGAAGATTCAATCTTGATTTTTAGGCAAAGAAGAGAAGGCTAAGCGGAACGAAAAGGGTTTTCCATGGGATGCGAAATGAAAAATATTAGTCCTACATGAAGTTTGTGAATAAGCGATTGTCTGATAATGAGCAAGGAATACTCGTCTTTCTGCTAAACATGATGTATTAAACTCAGTTATAAGTCCGAGAATGAGCCATCAGCACAAGTTATGCCCGTGAGGTTCCATTGCTAGGGAACGAAACTCCAGCAGTAAACAAAAAACGACGTGACTTCACAGTCCAATAATCATCTGCGAAACAGCGTCGGTCTCGTTTCATTAGTCGCGTACTAACACGCTCCCTCTCGCGAGGTAGAATTCCACGTTTAATTGGTCCACGAATTCGATGATACAGCGAAATCTAGCTGGCCCAACTGAGGCCCAAGATGTTCCAGGATTTTCGCCCGTTTAATCATCACTGGCTGCTCGTCGGTTTAATGGTTGAATTTGAATACATGCGATGCGAATTTCAAATTTCCAGTCTTGAATATAATCATCAAACATATTACCCAAACCCCACAAATCTCTTCTTTTTTGGAAAGAAGACGAAAAGAGAGAGATCTGTCTCTCTTTGAACTCAGAAAACTGTTCTCTCTCTCTCTCTATTTCGTCTTTGCAGCTGACAAGCTATGGGTGTCTGGGAAGCATTTCTTAATTGGCTTCGAAGGTTTGCTTCCACGATTCTCAAAACAGACCTTTGCATAATTAAAACTTTGAAGCATTGAATTTTGTAATTTTTTTCTTATGAAACTTAAACGGTTATGAATCGGGTAATCTATGACAAAAGAATTTGTAGGTTAATTTGCTTTTTCAACATCGTAAAGTTTTTGATTTTTCATTGAGGAATTAGGGCTCATTTCTAGCTGAGATCTACTTTTTCTTAATTGTTTGATGTTTTCTTCTTCCCATCTCCCTCAGGAATTTTTTTCTTTAGGATTTATGGTGTTCTTTGGGAATTTAATTTAAGTAGCTTTGTGTTGTCTGCTTTTATCTCGTGTGAATTGTTAGGATTAATCGCAAACTTCCATTTTTTTTAATTGTGTCTCTAGATAATCTTGGCATTCAGCATGTGACAAGCATTTAACCCTGTTTTAGGATTACTATATTAGATATGCCTATTACTTGTGCTTATTCTTTTTTTTTTTTTTAATATACTGCTGATGCAGCAAATCAGTATTGTTATACTTACAAAAGCATCAGGTGTCTACTGAGCAATTTTGTTTTGTAAATTGTGTCTAGTCCAATG
This sequence comes from Fraxinus platypoda, assembly GCA_903798405.1. Classification (NCBI taxonomy): domain Eukaryota; kingdom Viridiplantae; phylum Streptophyta; class Magnoliopsida; order Lamiales; family Oleaceae; genus Fraxinus; species Fraxinus platypoda. Next base: position 13,016 of record CAIGRT010079089.1, on the reverse strand, counting down.
AAAATAGTATTATAACTTAACCAGATACTCTTGAATAGGATTTGAATCAGTGCTCATATTAATGGCTATATGGTGTTTGCTTGTGGCCATGTTACAAGTAAATTTACGAAGTCCCAAATTTGCCTTTTGTGTTCATCATTATTACTCTGGCCATGTTACCTATTATCTTCTCTTCATCTTGGTTTCTCTTGGTTATTCTTCTTTGCAAATGTTTCACATTTGATACGGACTTCTGAGCCATATTCTTACAATTTTGTCTCCTAATATCTCAGTGATTCCCTCTTTTATTAAAAATATGCTAGAATTATGCATGCTATTGTAGATCATGATCATCCACCATTCAATTTATGATGGTTTACATTATCATTGAGTTGGGAAATGCTTCCATTACCGGTATTAGAATGAAATGGAATATCCAAATTCCACTGCTCAAGTGTTCAGTGTTGTGGAAGTTTCAAAAGTAAGATAACAAAGTTCAATAGAAAATTACATAAAAACCGAGAAGAGCAATTGCAAACCATAACAGTAATATGCTTGACCCGAGTATTCTGTAGTGATGTTTCTTAAGATTCTTACCAGCTTATGCGTAGTAGTTCTTGTTGACGAAAGTAATACTTCGACCTGCCATTTTTCTAATTGAGAGTCTGGATTGTAAAATATCTGGCTTTCTTTAATCTTGATTTTAGTCTGGCAGTGAGTTTCACTAAATATGCTATTTTCTTCAGTCTTTGAATGTTTCATTTTTATGCTTTTTACATCTAAGTTCTTACAAACAAAAAATGTTGCACGGTATTACAATTCACAATTGATGCAGACCATGTCTGGGAATCTAGTTATTAGTTAGCCAGATAACATATTATAGCAAACTCGTGATGTCAACTGCTATTTAGTTGAAAGCATTGAAGTAAGTAAGAGAAACTGCTCAAGCATTATTTGATTGCCAACTAATTATCTGTTTAATGAAATTATGTTATTAAAATTTGCAAATTAATACATGGTATGGAACTGAGTATCAGCATTCATATTGATGGCTCACCAGCTTATTGCTTCAGGGTTATTAGCATTCCTGAAATACAGTTTCATGCATGACTTATCAGTTTTTACTTCTTTAATTAATGAAAGTTGGATGAGCTCGGTTTTCTGTCTGTCTGTCTTTTGATTTGTTTTTATACTGAACATGTTATGACTTTAACTGCTGTACTCCCTCTTCACTTGAAATTCTCTGTCAAAATGTGCTGCAGTCCAAACTCATTAAATGATGACCTAAGCTAGCTTACAGAATAGTGTTTTAGAGTTTGAACATGTTTGTGTAAAAAGTTTGGCAGAAGTGCTACTGATTTGTATTGTCCATAAACCTAACACTTAAATTCCCTCGAATGATAAAATAACATATCAGTTCAATATTTTTTCTCTCCTGCCAGATAATTGACTAATCAATTCAATTTCACATTGTTCTGGAAAATGAGTTCTATCAAGTGTTTTGAGAGGAACATGTTTTTGACTAAGAACTTTATCTGACAGGAGCATAGTACGAAATTCTAAGAAATTGTCTTCAGATAAATACTTAATTATTTGTACACGTGTTTTTACTGCATTTTTTTCCCTTCCCTTGGTGTATGAAATTACTTTACAATGTGACTTGACTAACAACATTTTTTATGCGATTACAGCCTCTTTTTCAAGCAGGAAATGGAGCTTTCTTTGATAGGTCTTCAAAATGCTGGAAAAACTTCACTTGTAAATGTTATTGCGGTAAGTTAATAGATCTTAATCATCTGGTCGAGCAGATTTGTGGAGCTATACACTTATATATTAGTTGTGATTGGTCAAAGCATTAAATGTTTCCTTTGTTGCTCTATTTCTCAGACTGGTGGATATAGTGAAGACATGATCCCTACGGTTAGTTGTGTCCTTAAATGCCCGTATCAGATTTGATTTGCTGATCGTTGATTACTTTCATGTCTATGGTGATATGATAATATTGTATTGTGTTTCAGGTAGGATTTAATATGCGGAAAGTGACTAAAGGAAATGTCACGATAAAATTGTGGGATCTTGGTGGTCAACCCAGATTTCGGAGTATGTGGGAGCGATACTGTCGTGCAGTTTCTGCTATTGTGTATGCAACTTCTCTCCACCATATGTATAATTTGTTACAAATGATTGTTCGTTCCATGGCACTAAAAAAGTTAAATCTTAAAATCAGGATCTGTCTAAATTATGTATATCCAGTCATTCAAGGCCCTATGCTGTGCAACTTAATATAATATGACTATTGACAAGTAACATTTTATCACTTTATTGGTGACATATTGTGTTATACTACAATCATGCGGGTTTTACTGTAAAGAGTTACAACCTGAAAGTAAACATGTACATCCTAATTCGGGAAATGATTATCTGCAGAATGCCAGGATCCCATCCATTTAACATCACCTCTGGCTATAGGTTACGGCCAAGCTCGATTTTCGTTCAAACTATGCTACGTTAAGTTTTAAGATTTTAATAGCTTGATAATATTATAAGTCGTTTCTAAGTTGATTCGTCTGCAGTTATGTTGTTGATGCTGCTGATCATGATAACGTCAGTATCTCAAAAAGTGAACTGCATGACCTGCTGAGCAAACCGGCTCTCAGTGGTATTCCTTTGCTGGTTCTAGGAAACAAGATTGACAAGCCTCAAGCCCTGTCCAAGCAGGGTTTGACTGATCAAATGTAAGTAGAGACAGAACTACATTTGTGTCCAGCTTTATCTTTTGTTTTTCGTACAATGGTTGCTTGATTTTGATTGTAGTTGCCTGAATGGCCCCATTCATGTGTGTTTTCCTCTGTCTATGTGGGTTCGGGGTGGCGGATATTCTTGTGCTGTTTATGGATTTCATAACTTAAAATGACATGTTCTGCAGGGATTTAAAAGCTATTCCAGATAGAGAGGTTTGCTGCTATATGATCTCCTGTAAGAACTCAACCAACATTGACCAGGTCATCGATTGGCTAGTTAAGCATTCTAAATCGAAGAGCTGAGCATAAGAAGCTATTCAAGTAATTTAATTTGTGTTCAAATTCTCAAGAGATGGATTTCAGATTGTTGTTGATAACAATGCACATTCATCTTTTGGGCTGATTGTCTTGCGGCCATTTTTAATCTGTTGTGAATTGTTTCTCTTCTTCTCGTTTATTTTTTGGTTAGCTTGAGAGAAGTTTCAATGGCTTTTGCTATTGATTTGGTGTGTTGTAGACGGACTGGAGAAATATTTATTTCATTTTCCTTTTTTGTTCTGTTTTGGAATGCATTTAGTTTGTTTTTCATCCTGTGTCTGTTTCCTTCTTTTCATCAGAAATTTGCATTTTCATCCCCCCAACCAAAAAATAAAAAATTCTCCAAAATGGAAGGAAAAATAATAATTAGGAAACATAGAATGAGTTCATGCTTGAAGGTGAAAAGTTTACTTGAAGTAAAAAATCACTTAAATAATATCTTATAAATCAAAATATTGTCAAACAATTTTATTTTTCCATTACATGTATGTTCTAGCTTACAAACAATCCACCTTAATATATTCTTCCTCGTACAATTTACCTAATCCTATCTCCCATATTCTAACAAGGCGTACCAAACATGCCCTTAAGGTTCTTGACAGGATTCAAGGTAGATGCACTAAAGCTCTTACAATTAATAATTAAATAAACTTACTTTTCAATTTTTATTCTTGTATGATTATTTTTTCGGAATTAATGAAGCCAAATTATGATATACACGTGCTACACATCAATTTCACCTGATTGACATGCAAAATGGAACATAAATCAATAACATAAGAGGAAGTGCAAAGATGTACACAATTTACCATGCAGTTACGTGAAGGGCCTTTTGCCGGTGTCTACGAAACAAATAAAACTTTCCCTCTCAGCTCAGGACCCTTTTTTGAGACTAGGTGGAGAACTTGCCTTGAAAGTTGAGCTAATTATTTATATCTTTAAATTCTTTGAAACGTCGTCACCATTGTAAATATGCACAATAAACGTGTTTCAGACAATTAGGGTCCGTTTGATAGGCAAATGTGAAAAGGAATTTCAATTTCATGTTAGCTGAAAAATAAAAACCCATCAAACCCATAAAAATTCGTTTTTCATTAAAACAAAGAAAGTACAGCTTAAAGTGATTGTACTTTGAAATTCGATTTCCATTTCCATCATTTCCACGTTGCAATCAAATGATCAAAGTGGAATTCGTAGCAATACATCGTTACATGATAAGATACGCAGTGAATTATTTTAAGGCGGATCACCTTCCACTCTCTTTTCTTGACAAAACTATAATTTGAACTCACTAAACGATTTGCTGAAGGGATAAACAGCAGCCATGTTGGAGTAACGGTTAAATACCATTCAGCCAAATACCACTCCTATCAGGTAGTAGCTTCTTCATATAATATTTAGATTTACGAGATAGATTGATCTTCTTCCTCCTCGCCTCAGGAATGTATTCAATGGAACACTCAGAAAACCCACGCCTTACGAACCTGTCAAATGAGAACACCAATACACCATTCATCATCAGCATGGAGTAGTGCACCCATGTTCCATTAGGCGACCACGTCAAGCATATAAACGGGGAATATTTCCGAATTTCTTTGCATTAGTAAATTAATGGAATAGTTAAATCAAGAAAATAAAAGGAGGTAGAAGATAAGATGATAATAAAGTATATTACTAACAAGTATAAACAAGGTTTCCTTTCAGCCTCTTTAACTCCGAAAATTACTTCAACCATCTTTCTTTCCAAAGGATGGATATTATTCCAACAAATAAATTAATCATTTGAGCCGATTTCATACCATGCTATCCACTTAGGCACTCAATTACGTTAGAAAACATCACTTATTATCGGTTGATTATCCAAGGGCAGCCATGAGCTTTCTGGAAAACTATTGGCAATTATTAGTCATAGAAGCCAAAATCTGCCTTTTCGCTAGGTGGATTCAAGTGCAGGAAATAAAATGTCATTATTACAATTTTTACTGCATTCAGCACATATTATGTCGTAACAATTGGGTTTAGAAATAAATACCAGTCTGCTGTGCGAGTTGTCAGTAAGAAAAGCATTTGCAATCCAAGGGAAGATGCCTTCTTTTCGATGTAATCTGCATTCATTTCAACATTAAAGAAGGTTATATTGGCACATGCGAAGGTCATATAACTCTATAGAACACTACGTCCAAACACATGCAGATAACTTCCTGAATTTTCTTCCATCCATGCAGATACGGAGTATCGAAAGTGTTGTCATAAAATGGCAAAACTGTCTCAAGTATTTTGATTATGAGACCTCATAAATTGAAGTCTTTCTTTGTTATTTAATTTAATTTATTCTTATTATATATATATAAAAATTTAAAGGTGGGGGGGAGAAGGGGAGAGGGGTGAAGAGGATGAAGATTAGAAGCACAAACAGCAATTAAAAGCACCAAACTACGTTTATTCTAAGGACAAGTGTGAAAAGACAGAAGCAGAATGCACAGGGTATCCTGCATATTATAAGAAGCAGGTTATCTGGATTAATAAAATATATATTCTTTCACAGCTCTAACAAAACAAAAATACGAATGAAGTGATGTCTTCATCAGTGAATAAATGTACTGAAAATATTAACCTTGGGCCACAAAGCCAAGTCAAAAACGACAAATACTAATTATCATACCAAGTAACTTGTCTCCCTGTCCTTGGCCACGACAATCAGGAGAAACAGCAATAGCAGCAACCTCCCCGCTCTTCTCTTCAAAGAAAGGAAAAAGGGCAGCACAAGCTATGATTTGACCTTCCCTTTCGACAACTATACATGAATCCAATGCTTCAAGTAGCTACAGCATAAGTAAGCAATAATAGTCAATGGACAAACAAAAGATGATTTAATAAATGTGCAAGCACAATGTAAGAGCATGAGAGTGAACCTCTTTCTCAGTCCTCCTTATCAATGTGCCAGACTCTTCTAAAGGTTGCAAAAGTTGTTTTATTCCTGAAATATCTGTGGCCCTGGCCATTCGGGTTCCTTCATAAAGATCGCTGAGGATGGAATAAATTCATGTGCTAGTTATCAGATCATTGACAAGAAGTTTACTGCCCTCATCTATGATGGAAGGTAGTGATAGGGAGGGGGTGAGAGTTCTGTTTCTACGCATTCATCAGGCCTAAATATGGCAGACTAGTCATAAAGTAATTGTCGTAGTCAACAGAATTCACCCTCAATATTTGGTAAGGATTAACTCTGTGACCTCATATATCACATTGTATATAAATTAGTTGTATGTTTTATCACCAATCATAATTTAGACACTGTACCAAACATCTGTGTCAGCCCTGCACGTTTTCATTTAAATGATAAAACACGACAAATAAATAATGGGATATATTAATTTTAGTTGGAATATGTGGTGAACGTGGTAGGCTCCTCAATGTGGAGAGCTAGATACAGAAAATCCACTCACTTAATGTTCGGCTAAAATTAGTGCATTTTACGTTAAGTACACAATTTTTTTGAAAAAAACACTGATCCTTCTTTGAAGTTGTTGTCAATTGTCATCTACTAAGAATGAAATGAACTTCAAGGGATAGGTGGGAAAAGAATAAGACATTAATGAGAAAGTCCCCCTTAAGACTAGAATCTGCTGCTAAGTTCTAGCTCCGGTTGCGAATTCAGCTTCTGGAAACTGATAACATATCCAGCTCAAAAGAAAGTAAAGAAAAGGTTAAAAAACCCTAGAAGTCAACCCAACTATGGGCTAAGTTTCATTTTAGTTACTCTAGTTGTACGATAATCGCGTCTTTCAACTTGTAAAAAGTTGTGTTTACATGACACATGATTGTGTTAAAAGTAACTTTTCAAAAGCACGAGTTTACATGATGTCCACCCAAATCAACATACTCACGTAGTAAAAAGTTGCGTTCACATGACACACGATTGTGTTAAAAGTAACTTTTCAAAAGCACGAGTTTACATGTGTCCACCCAAATCAACATACTAATGTCAAGAGGTTTTCAATGTAAGAAATTCTGTCTGCCACATAAAAAGGTCGTGTTAAATTTTTTGACGGAATCATATCACTGTTGACTTGGAACGACTTGAAACTTACAGTGATGAGTTTGGAAACGTGAGCAACTAAAATGAAATTTCTCTCAAAGTTTGGTGACATCTGGGTACTTGTAAAGAAAAAGTTCCCCACAGAAGCTCACATACCTGGCCACCATTGTGCCAACCCCATCTCTTTGAAACAATTCCTTCAGTAAAACTCCACCAATAGTGCCATCCAAAAGATGAACTCTTTGAACACCTACCTGATGATGAGTAAAATAACCAATTTAGAATTAATCAAACAAAGTCTAATTGCATAATAGAAGATAAAAAAAAATGAAGAAATGTGCAAAGTTTCTGCTCTAACATTTAAGGGGGGGATAGAGGATCGAAAATGGTCAACAAATTACCTGGCACCTCAAATTTGAAGGGTAAGAAAAAGAATCAAGCTATAAGACAGATCTGAGTAAAACGATTGAAAGTCATATACATGGAAAGATTTAATCAGAACACTACTCATCTTCCCTGTACTTTTGTTTGTGTCAAGCATTTCTTGACAAATCAAATAATTCGGCACCAATAGAAGAACTACAATGTCTAGCAATAACAAATCAAAAGGCCAAAAAGGCACTTACTTTGAAACAAGGACATATGTCTAGTTTAGTTTGTTTAACCAAACCATGGACAACTATATAAGTAGATCATGTCATTAAATGACTGGGACTTACTCTGCAAACAAAAGCAGCAGCAGCTAATTCTGTAAGGTAACCATTTAATCTACTCAGCCTTTCTTGACCTCCAATAGCAAAACCTTGTTCACTGGACCAAAGTCCATTGCCATTTTCAAAACCTACTCCATTCTGAAATATTGGCGTATACCTCTTAGTAAAGGCCTCCTCTTTTTGCGATGGGACTGTTCCATTTGAGTTAATATATCCAAGACCGTTGAAATCTTCCAGATCAACTGCTTCTACATAATTAGCAGCCGTCTCACTTTGCTTAGCTCGCTTTCGAATTAACATGTCTGCATCTTGAAGAGTTAAGAATCGAATAAGACGCCCACATTCGTCCAGAATTGGTCCATCTATGATGCAAATAAGTTTCTCAGCTCTAAGCGCCATTGCACAAGCTGTAGCAACTTCGTATGTGCTGCAGCAAGAGAAGCGTACAAGATTAACTTGCAAGACAACCACCAACAGAAATCACCTTATGAAGCGCACACTGTACAATGTTTAATCCAATAAGTGACAAAGAACAAATACAAATACAAAAGTGAAAGCACCTAAAAGAGTTTTAGTAACATAAAGTAACTTGGTTGTGTTTCAATGAAATTTATAGAGTGACATATTTCTTCTCAAAGGTATAAACACCTAGTTGCATGAATCTCATGACTAATTAACCCAGACGAAACATAAAGTAATCTCTCTCCATAATACTGAGCTTTAAGAACATTGCAACATACACTAGATGAATTTAAATGTCGAGTAACTCAAAACGTAAATACATGCATGAAAATACCATGCCAGTGGCAACCAAAATACCTATCAAAGGCCATAAAGCATACTTGCAGTTTAATACTTCTCCAGAACTTGAATAACCGAGATTGCTAAGAAGCACTATACAATCTTCATCTAGCCTCTCACGAATGCGAGAAACATCTATTTTCTTAACTTCACCAGTTGACGCGTAATCAATTCCATCAACAACACCTCTTCTCTGCCAAAAGGGACAGAAATACAAGCCATTTTCATTTGCACATAAAATCTTGGTGTAAGAATAAATAAGCGAATAAGTGCATTCTCACCTTAGCTGCTACGAAATTACCACTAGCAACACTAACACCATCATACAACCGACTATTGTCTCCATGTCTACGGACACCGCTTAAGGAAGGTCCAGGCGATAACTTTGACTCAATCATAATACTAATTCTCCCGGCTGCATCCATTGCAGCCTTGAGAGAATCAGAGTCTGTGATTCTATAGCGACCATCATATTTGGGCTCACGGCCTGTAAGTAAAGCACAATGAGTTTCTAGCCATCTGCTGAGAAATCTAAACAGTGGACCAGTGAAAACATTTCCAAGGCAGTGATAGGTGAACACCAAAAAGGTGGTGATACCTTCACACTAATTTAATGATCTTATAAAATCATTGGTGACACATTAAAATGGATACTTTGAAGTTGGCAAGGTATTTGCTTACCTCTTTCAGACAAAAGCTTGTCGATTTGGACATGGGTCCCTGGAACTAAAACAAACTTGATTCCCAGTCCATGAAGCAAAGAAATATCCTGTCCAAAGTATTCGTTCAATAAGACGACCTATCCAAAGTTTAATAAACATCAAGTAAAAGGGAACGTACATTCCAAGATACGAAAAACAGAGAGAAAATGTAGAAATCTACTATGAAGCAACTCAAATTCTAGTTTCTACAATGCCCCCAAAATTCAATCTTTTAGATTTTGCTGCTAATAAACATAATATGTTACTAGGAATCTGAGAAATAATAACCAAAAGTCCAAAACAAAACGTGCCATGAGAATGGGATCCAAATGAGGGCTATCAACTATTTCAGCAGAAATTAGAAGAACGAAGGTGCTGTTTCTGTGTGCCAGAAAATACGGCCATGATTCGCGAAAGAAGCTCACGAACAAGTCGTCTTTAACAGCACTGCTGGCTTCAATTCCCTTGCTCTCTGCTTCCCCCATTACATTTATTTTCTTCCCGTAATCATTATAATTACCCTCCAAGGACAACGAGAGCTTTGTCGGTCGAATTCCATTAATTTTTTTTGTGAATCGACTATTTTTTGGCCTCGTAATTGAGCTGTGAGAGAAATTTGATTTCCGATAGCAACTGTTGTGGTTTTGGATTGGCAAGCAAGAACTGGGAGATGAAGCTGCCATTCAATTCTGATTTCATTTAGGTTCAGCCAAACATGTTCTAATTATTACGCGAACGGTAGTTGAAAATGTGGCGGGGAGTGGAGGCGCGGCTTGCCGATGATGAAAATATGCTCAGGGATTTAATGGGTAAATTCCTCCAAAGTCCCAACATTTCACAAGTGTGGTCATCATGTCCTCAACCTTCATTTGTGATATTTTAGTCCCCAACCTTTTTAACCCCGGTTCGTTTCACATTATTTAAGCAAGAAAATGAAAATTTGTACATTTTTTTCAAACAACGTGGGTCCCACCAACACACAAACTGGTCAAATATGGCTGCTATTCTACTGTACCAACGGTCCATTTTTTACTATTAATATGAAACAAACAGGAGCTTATAATCCATCCCATTTGAGGAAAATGTCTATGTGATGCCACACGACATGCAATATTTTTTGCTTTATTGTTTTGTTCATGCAATATTGAAAGGTTATGAACATGATTGTCAGACTTCAAGAAAAATTGGGATCTAGAGGAATTTCAACGAGGAAATCATGTTCTAGATTTAACCAGGAGAAACTATTGATAAAGAACTATGGCAATTCTGTCATAAAAAAATCACGCGAAATAAAGAAAATAATATTTTTCAAATATTTTTTTCAATAAAAACACATGCAAAGAAGGGGAAATATTTTTTCAAAAAATTCAACCCAATCTGGGTAAAAAAAATCCAATACCGGCAGAATTACAAAGGCCCAACGTGACGCACACCTTTATTATAAAATTATTTTTGACAAGAATCACTGGATTCTTAGAAGATTGATATGATGCTTTTGGTGAAATTATAAAATTCAATATTCGGGTGCCTAAATAATTGATGTTTTTATAGAATTATTGTATTGGAAATTTTGTGAAAAAACAGATCATCAGAAAGATGTTGCAAGGAAAGAATTTTTCAAATTAAAATGTTGTTACTATAACCTTAAGTCCGTAAAGTATGTTAGGAAACGTTTGTGCCAAATTCTCAAATAATATAATTTGAAAGAGAAAGTAAAGGAAAATATAACAGTATTACTCGTGAAGACAAATAGTGTTATAACTTGTACATAATAGGCGTTATTATTTGACAGGACGTGCAGGGCAGATGAGGTAGGTAGATAAATGCTGAAGAATAAGGATTTTGTTATGAGAAAAAGTATTTGTACAGGAAAAAAAAAATAGAATTGCACCAGAATAGAGACAAATGTGGGTCCCACCATGTATTTAAAAAGAAAAAAAAATGTGCGGGCCCCACCCTTGTGTGAGTGGTCTGTCGCAATTCTGGTGAGTTTTTCCCTGGTTGTGCAGCAAAGCTCTTTTGTTATAGATCAACTGACACTTAAAGCATCCCTCACAATAGGGCACTCATGAATTTTTTATTGAATATGAGCCCCCACTTTTGTGAGGTGGGGTGTGCACCGAGATGTCAATTCCGGTGTACAAATAGCAAAATCAAAAAAATAACGCTGCTTGAACAGGGTTAGGTGGTAGGGTTTTCGACGGGTGTTGTGTTGACAGCAACTGTGTAGCCTTTTTTTTTTCAAACTGCCCAATGAAATATTGATACGTGTCCCCTTATTTTTAACTCATGTTGCTCACCATGTTTGTGTAGCAAAACTCAAAAGGTAAAACATGTTTATTGGAATGACTTTGTCATTTGTACACACTTGTTGATGCATGAGTTGTTGCTGTCAAAAAAATCATTGGATGAAAAAATTATTTTGTTTTTTAATTGTCAAATGAGATAATGTCATGAAAAAATTGTGTAAACCAGGGTGTACATTAAGATGTAAACCAAGCATTACTCTTATTGGAAAGGGAAAATGCTATTTGTACAACCTCGGTTGACAACCACTCACATGAAGGGAGTCCACCTCAGTTTAAAAATGTTTTTTAACTACAACTAGCATGATCCATTGGAAAGTTCCGAGAAGCTGCATAAAGAGCAGCGATAGGGTACGCTTAGTCAAGCAAATATGCCAAAACTACTGATGACATCTAGAAAGAAATAAGAAATAATTGATAAACTTTTGACCACATTCTGAGACCACAAATTTTTCTATCCAGATGCCATCAATAGTTGAATTGAACCCAGTTATTGCAATGGCAGATAAATGACACGTGAGAACCACAATCGCAAACCATGCTTGGTGGAATTGGTTCGATCACAATTGTAGACCAAATTGAGTAGAATAATTTAGTCAAGCATAACATCATGTCAGTTTTCTTAAGAGTTATACCATCATGTCAAAGAAATTAAGCTCCCGTTTGATGCACATTTTTGAAAAAAGAATGAATTTTTACTGTTGATATGAAGAAGAATATGTGGTTGAAAAACAAGGAAAAGTTATTGATGTGATGGAAAATATTATTTTATTGAAAAATGTGTGGTTAAAAATAAGTAGAAGAATCAGAATGAAAAAAATAATATGGCTCAAACAGGATTATGATTTTTCATTTTAGTTGGTTGCAACAATTTTCTTTCGTTCGTTGCATTAGCCATTCTTTATCCACCTATTACTTTTCTTTGGAAGTCTGTCGGTTGTTCTCCAATCTTAGCCATTTACGAACCTTTCAGTTCAATCATCACTCCAAGTTTGACAACCAACATCATATTCTAGTCAATGTTTTAATTATATTTTGTCTAAAGTCCAAAAAAGACGTCCATTTAACTTCTTCACGATTGAGATTTGACTCCAACTTATCAATAGTGGTGTCAAAATGGGTTGGTTAGCCTCACCTATGAAAAGTTTGATGTCTAGCTCTTAACAGGTGTTCATACGTAAATTACTTACTCGACATCATGATATATTTTGTGATACTCTTATATGTAGTCACCATAGATTGGTGGGGTGGGGGTCGCGGTGGGGGTGGGGGTGGGATAAGAAAGTTACCAAATAAAGACATCATTTTAAGTGTAGAAATTGATCGAAGTAACCTCACTACTTTCCTTTGGTTGCTATCCAATCTTATCCCATATAAATATGCATTTAGTACTATCACTACTTCAATTTTAACGGCAT
>CAIGRT010079072.1:0-12388 GCA_903798405.1 Fraxinus platypoda | reverse complement strand
AGTATGACAAAAGAAGGAAAATACGACGCGGATTTTCGCTACACTGTCGCTATGGATTGGCTCGAGCGTAAAAAACAGAACATTCGTTGCTCGACTGTCCCTGAGCCCTCGCTCGAGCGACAGTGTTGTCCGAAAAAATTTTATTTCGCGATTTAAAGGTTTTTTCCCATGCCTATTACTTTTCTAACATACCTATAAATACCAAAATACATTTGAATGTGAAGAGAGAAGGTTGATTATTGAGAGAGCTTCATCAGAGAGAATTCCTACATATTCCTTCTTTCAACCTTCGTTCTGTGAGATTGTTTTGGTGAGAAAAACATCACTTTCATAATCCAAATACCAAACTGTTCTTTCCTCGGCATCTGTCAGAGTTGTTGAAGATCGAGCGAAGTTGACTGAAGTTCCAGTCGTTGAAGAACGCGGTGTTCTTCATGGATCCACAGGAGATAAACAATTTCACAAAGTTAGGAGTTGCTGCAGGAGAGCACAATTCAGGAGAGTTTTGAAAATTGCAGTTGGGAGTGGTGCAGGACACAGAATCTAGGAGAGCTATTGGAATTGCAGTCAGGAGATCAAATAGTACGTGTCGTCGTCTAGTCTGGTAGACTGTAAATTATAAATCGTTTATAGTGGATTGTTGACTAGCAAAGTGTCTGGAGTTTTTACCCAGTTGGAGTTTCTACGTCATCATACTGTGTGTTTTTACTGCTTTCTTTATTGTTTATATTAACTGCAGTATTTAAACATATGTTAAATTGACTTGCATGCTTAATCATCTAGAGATAATTAATTGGTGACATATTGCTAATTAATTAATAATTTTAATTTTGCATAATATACCTATTCACCCCCCTCTAAGTATTGTTAGGGTCGAACTTCGTAAATTTCAGATCATATTTTAAAAATATTCACATCGGACCATCAAAGACAAAATGGATCAAACTCTTGAAATGCAGACTCCGACAAAGTAATGAACATCTAGATCATGTAACGGTCACTTTTTTTACCGTTCTGAAGTCTTGTACACAACAAATAGTTTTTGTACTTCCGGATAAGGAAGCGGACTTCCGATTGATTGTCCGATTCCACATATACTTTTCCTCATTGAATTCTATAAATACATTCACTTCTTGCATTCATTGCTAGACTTTTTGGAGAGCATTAAAGTGAGATATTCTTGAGCAAAATCATATTGATCTTACATTTTATTTATCATAAAATAATTTATTGTGAAAACATTTTGATTTGAGAAAATCAAATCCTTTATTCATTTTTATCATCAAGTTTTTCTCATCTAACACTTGAACTTTCATTTATTTGCTATTCATTGAAGTCTTAGGATATCTATCTCTATTAGTACTTAATTTGTTTATATCAACTATTAAGAGAGAAGTTTTCAAATTGTAAAATTATTTTTCTCTTCAAACTTTTCGATCATATTGAGATCCCGGAAAACTCAATATTGTAAAAGGATCGGTGTTACTTATGTTTAAGTCATCGAAAGCTTTGTAAGGTTTTGGATTGCGCCATAAGTCAATCAAATATAGTGAAAAGGCTTTTCTTATGACTGAGAGTTCGATAACGGATGACATAGATTATTGATTTAGATCGAACCTTCACAATTATATCGTTTGTTTATTCTCTTCCCTTTTACTTATAGCTTTAATAATTATGTTTTTTATTTGATTGATATATTTATTCCAAGAATTATTATAATATTTCAAATAAGTTTTAAAAACTAATTCACCCTCATTTTGGTTAGTTAATCTTGGACTTTCATTTGGGTCTCCAACTTTCAAAAGTGATATTGGGTCCCTACACGATAGAAAATATTAATGTAGATGATAAGATGAATAATGAGTGCTTTGGTTATTTTTTCCTCTAGTTATAAGTCACGTGAAAGTCTCGTTCAATTTTGGCCACATCCATAATTTTTATCACGAAGGACTCAGATTCATAGAATTAAATGAGTTGGAGATCCCTCCTAAATTCACTTTTGAAGATTAGGGACTCGAAATCACACTAATTAAAATGTTAAGAGAGTTCAACTAATCTTCTCTAATCTAAATTTTAAAATTCTTGAAATATTGAGATAAAAATAAGAAGTCTTGCTAGCTATTCCCAGGCCAGATTCGATGTGGGACTGGACTTTAATTTGTTTATGCACAATCACACACTTTCATGTTCATTGCGGGGTTATTCACGAGTCGAGATGATATGATGAGGTGTAAAGTCTAGTAACCGAACAAACAAGTGGAAACCATGAATGCATCTAAGTTTTTGGCTATATTCTAAAAAACAGATTGGACTGGTTGATTTGATCCGAAAAATCAGAAACCAGCTCATGACAGGTTCAATACCAGGGTAGGCAAAGTAAAGTTGGTGCTTCAATCTTGCTATATGCAAGCCTCAATTTACACCCTGATTTATCGAATTTTCACTTGACATAATCTCACGCCACCTTTCATATTTCATACGTTTAATTCAACAATCATAAAAGTGTCACATCATCCATCTATCAACTAAGTAGTAAAGTGAGATATACAAATAGATTAGTGTGAAAGGATAGTCTAGTTATATTTGATTTTGAACGAAGAATGTATCTTGGTATATGGCTACGTTATAAAAATTAAATTAGTGGTTGGTTCGATCGAAGAAATTGGAAATAGGGCTATAATCAAGTTCAATGTCTGGTCTAGGCTTAAAAAATTAAAACGTTGGATTTTGTTGCTTTCTGGGTGGTCTACTTATAATTGTTTGCCTAACGGAGATTTTTTATTTTTCCCTTTTTTCCTAAACTTACACTGATTGAAACACCAGTTGCACCAAAGTGATTTTACTTCACCTCCAGTCACTAAACTTACAACTTTTTTCTTGTACAACATACTATTGTTTTTCCATTAATTAGCCACCGCCTTATTCCAATCCATTGACTTGGGTTTGTTTGTTGTTTCCATAATGCTTCTTTCGAATAAATTTACAACGTAAACATATATAGTGCTAAAGGTTGGGGACTATAGCAGCAATGTAATTCCATAATCAACAATCACCAAATCAATATTTTAATTTATTAAAACCACGAATTACATGGAAGAAAAACAAGAGACCGAGAACATATAAAAGATAATGATAAAATGGAAAGACCTTAATTTACAAAAAAAAAGTCTTTAAACATGAATCAGGGTTTAAGCTCTGTACAAAACGAAAAGAACATTTTGAAATTTTGAAATCTGATCATTCTACTATACTATTTCGGCATTTCCCTATCCCACCATCACTATCTCTCACATAATCTAGCAGAATCAAATACAGGCTAACAGATTACAAAATGAAAAGCGCGGGTCTATTTTTCGCCAATGAAAGCATTAATAAACACGACTCTACAATTGAGATTATGGGTGAGTCCTATATACAGATGAATGGAGCACATACCATTAACATAAGCTCACGAGATAATACAATCCAGAGAACTCCATTCCCTCCGGGTTACTGGGCTCGTTGAGAAGTAAATAATCAACTGCTCAGTCATGTATCAAGTGGGCCTAGTGAGAGTACACTCTAACAAAGAGAAAAACATAGCGCAAGTAAATAGTTAAATCTTTTAAAGGAAGAAAAGATTACCATCTCTAATTTTTTAAGAAAAGTTAGTTATTCTAAAAGTAGATCTTACTTGGCTGTCAAAATAAGCTTATTCCATTTGAACCAATAAAAAAGTTGATTATTGTGAAACTTGTGACTTTGTGAGTTGACTTTTTAAGCATAACTAAACAAGCAGTTAATTTTTGAACTTAAACTCAATAAAGAAAAGTATAAATACCTTAATAGTCACAGCATCATAGTAAGGCAACTATATCATATAGAGGTTGTCAAAAATTGGTGAAACCGTAGTACCCTAGCGCGGTTATTGCATGACGATCTGTCTCCCAATCGGTTTCTTCTCCTCCCCAAACGAATAAAAAAGTCCTCTGTGTCCAGGACATAAGATATCTGAAAGCAAATTTTGTAATTAGATGCATAATTTTCCATGAAATAAATAGATCACTTAATCTGGGAGATTCCCACTTGAGCAAAGTAATTGGAAACCTCAACCAGAGGACACTCAAATAATTTAGACATAATTTCATGGCTCCTAGCAATGAGAACCCGACTAGCATATTCTACAACCAACACTAATATCAACAAAATGAAATTAATACAAGACATGAGTACTCGTGGTTGTGTAACAAGAAATAACAGCATCAGCTTATTGAAATCAATAGGCATCAATCAACATCTAATTCAATGAAGAATCCATTGAACTAGAAATTATTCATATTTGTAAATGCACGGATAATAGGATCTTAGTGAAGGTGCGAGATACCATAATAGGATAAAGAATACCTTGGATGAGTTGGATGCCATCTTACATTCCAAACCATTAATCGACAGAACATTTTTGGCAGCCATACACAGAGCAGAAGATTCATCGAGATTGGCATATTTATGCATATTCCTGCACGTGTTATGAGATTAAACTTCCAATTGACGTAATTAATTAATTTCTGCGTAAATCAAGATCAGTAACAGAAAATAAGGAAAAAAAATATACAAGTACCACCAGAAACATGAGAAAAAAAATTAGCTAATAAATGTTCCTTCCTTGCTAATTCATTTTATCGGCCCATTGATTCTTTTTGTGAAATTAGCATCAGCAAAACAGTTCTGTACTCTAGTAAAAGCACCCAAAAATTCTACCAACTTGTAATGCCTCTCCTTAATTGGCTGCCGAAAGCTGTCCATCCAATGTTGAGGAAGATCCTTAAAGATATCATACTTGTCTTTCCAAATTTGGAGTTATTTTATTTCAATTAATGTAATTTTCTATTTTGACTAAAGTTATGTTTTATTTCCTTTGCGGGTTCCTTAAATTACACCAGGTAAAAACCTGTATAAAACCGGTTTACGCATTGTAATGTAAAAAAAAAAAAGGATCTAATCTTTAAATTTTTGTTCCTATTTTGTGCATTAAGTGCTCATATAAGTAAGAATGCTTTATGTGCATTAAGTGCTCATAATAGAACAAATTAAAATGTGCAAAAAACCACAAAAAAAATTAATAATCTATTAAGTAACAAGAAAAATGAGCTATTATTTTAGTTTGGTGGGGGCAATGGACTATTTCCAAAGTGGGTTTATGAGGAAAAAACATTTTTTTAACATTTATAAGGGCAACGGGCTATGTATTTTTGTGCTTTGTAGGTCCACACCTAAAGCAAAATAAAAAAGTTTCAAGAATTAAAAAGTGTGTGCCTCGCAAACTTTGAAGCGGTGCTGTAAGGCGTCTCAAGCAACTTGAGGTGTACACCTCCAAAAATTGTCTCACAATCAGAGCTTTCTTTGAGGAGTCTTTTGCTCGCCTCACTCTGCAGGCCCCAATTGAATTTTTTTAGACCATGGCCACTTAAATAAGCTGAGCCCATAGCTAAATACCACCATTGCGAGCATTTAACGTTGCCTTATCAATAAAACTATTCTCATTCTAGGAGAGATGGTGTTGAAAGAGTCCATTATGTTACTTAGGAAACCATATTCCAACCGTGATACTTTGGTGAACCTAATGAGAGGCTTTCTTGTTAGACTCAATACTCTTGAAAACTTCTTTAAATTGCATAACATGAGTAACTTTTGTTGTACATGTTGCTAGTTTGACAATTGTAGGATCCTCCAATGATTATTGGTAGTCAGTAATACGTAACATTAACCATCTCAATCAGTGTCATATCAATTTGTAGGATAGAATGAGATAAAAACGAATATTAAGCAACAAATACATCCCTGCTTACCGAGATCAATTCTTTTTGCAATAAAGGCAATGTAAGTCAACTATTATTGACTCCTCGAGTCACAACTTCCAGATTAATAAATGGTCTACTTCCTGAGCTCAAGCATCATATTAAATTTATTTCCCACCCCGAGACTTTAGATGAAGCTTACCATTGGGCATTATACTTTGAAAAATACTTCTATGAAAACACCTCTGAACGACCAAAGAAGAAAATTCTCTGAGCTTAAAGTATAGACCACGAGGCATACACCACACTTGTCACCTGATTCCCGACAGTCTAATCCTACACATAGTAGTAAGTCTTGTTGTGCTGGTCTTCCTAAATAAACTCCGCAAACAAACCTACTTACTAGTAAGTTGAACTTCATTTAGTGTATTGTTCCTCCCGTGTCCAGGCCATGTCCATTTGCTGTCACCATTCTCAATTTTGTCACTTAGTTGAACTTATAGATTCTGCATGTCCAAAATAAATTCCTGTCAAGAAACTCAATTTTGATTCTCCAATCCAAGAAGAAGATAGACTATTGTTATTGATCCTATAGAATGTTTCAATAGTAAGGACGAAAATTTCAAGTTTCATGTAAGTCCCCCCTCTTCTGCCTATTCCTATCACACCTTTACTGGACACAGATAACAATATCCTACTTGAAGAATTATTATTAGTTCCCACCTGTGTAAACATTCCACATACCCTTGACTTGGTGCCAGAATCATTCTCTCTTAGCCCTTGATGTTACTTTCACATTGACTTTGTCCTATAGTTTATTACGTTGTTTGATTGGTCCTTGTCGCTTCGGTATGTTTGCAAACCTTTCCAGTTGTCATTTGACCATCGACCGTGTTCACCATTTTCATGCTGAAGAATTACTTAAAATATTATAAGCTCTCTTTTAATGTTCACAGTAGGCACAAATATTTCAACGGGATTTTTACGTTATGCTTTGTGCACTATACTAAACAATCGCATAAAATCAAATGCTCCTCTATTTGACCTGCTATCACACTTGAATAGAATTTGTTATCAATATAGCAAAATTGTTTCCTTGTTAGAGCGCATTCGAGCCATTAATGTTGCAATCATTTGTTCCAATCCCCTCGTACTTTTTTCTACTTTTTTGTAGTTAGCTAATGCTTCAGATGACACACACACTATGTTTCCATCAGGAGCTCAATATCGATTTTTAGCTAGGAAGAAAGATCATTCCCTTGAAAATGTTCTCATTCTATGAGTCGAGTTCTCTCAACCTGGCAAAATCTCCAATCATTTGTTCCAATTCAATGTGCTAGTCCTTTTATACTCTTGCCGCTTTTTTTGTAATTAGCTAATTCTTCAAAAGATACGCATACTATGTTGTCTTCAAGAGTTCAATATCGATTATTGATTAGGAAGAAAGATGCCTTGGAAATGTTGTCTCATTCTATCTGGGGCCAATTTCTTTCAACCGATAAGAAAGATGGAGACTCATAAAGATTTCATATTATTATCCTGATAAGTTTTAGAGTAGTTATATTTGGAATTATTACAATTTCCTATTTTGACTAAAGTTAGGTTTTACCTTGGTTCCCTACTTAAACCAGACTAGGTAAAACCACAGGGTTTATGTACAGGATTATGCATTACATTGTACCGACTTCTAATGAATTGAAGAGAGAATATTTCCACGCTAAATTCTCCTATGTCTAGTCCCTTTCTCTTCTTCCCCTCTTCCCCTTCCCTTCTTCTACAACTCTTCTGCAAGTATAGGGTTTGCTTACGCGCGTCCTTCACAAAAGTATTAATGGAGTTGATAAACAAAGAAAATACAATATGCAGATGAGATATAAAGCAAACGTATTTCAGTTTGATGGATAACCTGTACTAATCATTTCACTCTAGCACAAGCTGGAATTATGAGTGCCACGAGACTCTTCAAGAGTCCATAACTCAAGTATAATTTGCACAGGAAAACCAAGACTCGAAAGCTGATACTTTGCTTCAGTTAAAACGTGGGTATATACTAAAAAACGCTGCTAGCATAGTCTATTTGTGTCTAATCATAAAAGTCCTAGAAACAAAGAGGAAAAGGCCCAAGTCTCATTACAATAAAAAATCCAGCAGTTTATTACAGGTCATAGTTTTAACACAATTCAATTCCAAAAATCTACTGTCGTATATCATATCAATATAAAATTAAATTAACCATTATACTATATATGATGTACAAGAAACATGTCCAACATACAAATAACACTCCACGCCTCATCTTCTTAGTCGAAATTTGTCAAGTTCAACTACATTTTTTTAAATTCATTAAGGTAAGCAGGATGATGCTTATTTCTTAATTATGTGACGATAACAAATAACATTAATACCTCTTCAGCATAACCGGAGATGACTCCTTTCGTCCAGGAACAACTGGAAGATAATCATTATGGAGATAATTTGCAAAGGTAGGGTCCATTGAAACGGCAACAACTTCAGTCTTCTCATTTCCATCATCCATTAATTGGATAGACAAAGAGGTGGGGAAAGATGTCTACGAGAAGCATGAAAATAACTAAGTATTGCCTTTTCAAATAAACATGATACACATATATAGTGCTGTATAACTAGAAGGAATCAATCAGAGTATCAGGAAACCTACACATTCAAGCCGGTATATATTCTCATCGTTCAGAAGGACATGAACATTTTCGTAATAAACCAAATCAACATAATTCTCAGGTTTTCGAGATTTTTCGTACTCATACAATTGAAGCAGCTTGAAGTCCACCTCGTCACTGGAAATAGTTTGGAGCTGCAAAGAGAAACATTATTCAAACAATACACTTATAAGCAGAGAAGAAATTGAAAGGTTATAAAACAAATTTTTAGGAAGGTTACCTGTTTGACTAACTTATATATCAGCTTATCCAATGTAAATAGCACATAAGACTGATTTCCAAGTAGTGATCGACAATCATCCTCAAATTTTGCATTATCAGAAGATCCATCAAGCAAACTAAACAGTGCACTCATGAATCTGCATTTAACATGTTCATCTAGAATTAATGGAATTCAATACAACTCCCGAACTCATTATATACTATTTCTTTTAATCACCTTGCATAGGGATCAGAGCATGTGTCCTTTGTGCTTCTCCATTTGGATTCAGCAGAAGCTGAGTTCACCTTAGCTGATAATATCCTCTCATATAGTGTCTGGAAGAATTAAGAACAAATCATGTAAAATAAAATAAAGAAATGAAAAGAGTAAACCTGAACCCAACATGCATGCTATATTTCTAGAGATTAGAGTTTCTTTTTTCTTTAAGATTTTTTGGAGGAGGTTTTGGGGAAAGGAAGCATTGCCACTTGGATCAAATCAACTGAGAGGAAAAAAAATAATAATAAATATTAGCTTATTGTAACCTTACCTGGTGCAGCCTAAAAAGCACGTAAAAGGCGTCGTTCCCATAAAAAATATGTCGATCCTTTTTCCCATCACTTGGTAGCGGAGAAGCCACATACTTTGACAAAGGCTTACAAGTCAGTAGGAAATGATCAGACTGTGGCACTGATACACCATCTCCTCCAACACAGTGAGTTTCATTCATATTTTCAGCCTCACCTTCGCTCTCAGCTTTACCATCATGTTCTCCATCTTCCTCTTCCTCGTGCTCTTCCCGGGAGCACTCATCAGCAGCAGACTCACTTCCTGAAACATCTTCACCAGCCTCAGAGACATTTTCACTGTCCTCGTCATCTGCATCTGCATCTGCTTCTGCATCATTTTCACCAGCAGCATCTGGAGAAATCTCTTCGTGGCCACCAGTTTCATATTGCATGCTGTCATTGCGGTGATTTTTGTTACGAGCGGGTTGTAAACTGCCATCCGCATATGTGGCAAAATTGTCTTCAAAATCACCAGTTGGTGATAGCTCTCCTTCTTCTTTCTCAGTTTTGCAGTGATCAATAGAACCTTTATTATATCCATTATGTCTGAAGCCATCTGCAAACCCTCCATTTGCAGATTGATTCAACCTTGACATTTCACCATCCTATTTCAGAAAAACAAAAATAAATGTCAAGATAAAAAGAAAAACCAACATGCTTTAACCACCCCCACAAACAAACAAATGGGACGCAGTAAAAGCTTTTCCAATTCTTGTATTGATGGATTCATTCAAAGGATTCCATTAACCCACAGTTTGGAACTAATGATTTTGACAGTGACTAAATATGATTTAAAAAAAAAAGATGCCTATTTCAGAACATATTTAGGATCCAAATGACAGGCTACAACCATATGCTCATACCTCCAAGGACATATCTTCCATATTAGGCTTGGCTCCATGACCTTCCTCAGTAGGATTGTTATTATCTCGCGAATGATTTGCACCACACCCTTGAAGTTCAAAATATATCCATGATTTTGACCCCACCAAAAAAAAAAAAAAGAAATAAGAAATAAGTAAGATCATAACCAATCGATAAATTGATGGAAGATAATCTACACAATACTATCATGAGTCAGCCGCACAAGAACGTCAAAATGCCAATCTATCTTCACAAATCGCCAATAACATACAAGCCATAACCATTGCCCCTACATGCATACCGTGATTAGAATCTGGTCCTATAGTAACAGCAGTGTCAGAGTTGGTTAATCTTTCGCCAGAAGCCACAGTTGATCCACCAGCTTTAGCCAGCACACCACCCCCATTTGTAAAGCCAGTCTTGCTGGAATTTACTTGGTGAGGTGAAGCATTTGGATCGCCATTGCATATAGGCTTTGGTTGCTTTAAGTTTATGGTAGTAGCATCACCACTAGGTCTTTCATCACTTTCAACTATGCTTGTTGCAGCGGTTTTCGCAATTCGGCACTTAGAGGCACCATCATCTTCAGTAGCCCCTGTACCATGAGGCCGGTTACGAACCCCCAGCAGCATCGGCTCAAGAAAAGAAGTCCAGAACCTCAGAACCTTATTTAATTGTTCTTTTGTCGAGCAGATCTCTTCACATGAATACTTAACAATTTTATACACGTCTTCATGAACATCAACATCAGAATATTGGAATTCAAGATTTGGACTGATGAAATGTCTGCTTCCAGCAGCAATACTGATAAGTACATCATCCTCTTTCTGATTTTTCTCCCTGACATCTTTGATCTCTGCAACTAAGGCTGTCCATTAAAAGCATGAAAAAATAGATATGAGAACCAGAATATCAATTGAGAGCACCATTTGCTGTCTCCAAATAATTTTTACTGCATTATGAATAGGGACTCATAAGTATTAAATAACCAATCCATCTATGATCCAGATGCAAATTATAATGTCTGCAATGAGGGGAGACAGAATCACAATTCGCATATGCATAAAATGTCACACAGGCAAGATAACTAAAAGGGACATTAGCAACAATAAGGGTGTGTTTGATTAGAAAATTTTCCATGAAAAATGGCCATTTTCCACCCAAATTTCAACTTTTGAAGTGTTTGATTGCCATTTATTCCCATGGAAAATATTTTCCAACCTTTAAAAATATGCCTAGTTTTCCTTTTTTCAGGAAAACATTTTCTTTGGGGGAGGTAGGTTTTTGTTTTCCTCAAAACAAGGTAAACATTTTCTTTTCTAGGAAACATTCACACCCTAAGTGTAGAAGGCATCGGTATCAATTACTAAAAGAGCTGGCAGTATAATTCAGAGAAATCATATTCCCAATGATGACAAACAATTTTTTGGCAAATGTGGAGACAAATGGAGATGGAAATGCTTCCTGGCAAATTTCCCCAGGAAGAAATTACAATGATCCTGCTGTTCTAAACCATGAGGTTGTGGCATTAACGGTTGTATTAAAGCATGCAACTGGTGATCTGATCCATGAGGTTGTGGCATTAATAGTCGTACTAAAGCATACAACTGGAGATATGAGCCCTGAGATTGTTGTAGTGACAGTGACACTGGAGTCATCAAGACGCAGTAATGACATCAACGACAATGGAGCAGCAATAACAAAGACAACAGCTATGACTAGTTCAAATTCTGATGATAAAAATACATAAAGCAAGAAATATCATTCGAAAATTAATGAAGAAAATTTCCGTTTACCATAGTTTCTCACTAACTTATTGATGCACACCAATACTGCAGCAAATTTTCCACTGAATGCAGAAGGCAAAATTTGAAATCATCTCATCATGACAATCCAACCATTTAATGAAAAAAATAGACGTTCCACCCAAGTGGTAACATCATCATATTGCATTTTTATAATGATTGGACAAGAAAATGAAAAGTAATACAACAGATTCACAGCACCAAATACAACAAAGGATCATGTATAAAATCAATGCTCAACTTACATTTTGTGCTCAAGTTCTTTGAATCTTGTTGCCTGAAATAGAAGCTGCGGTGGTCCAGAGACTTGTAATGGTTCTTAGAGTAAATCTCAGCCCAAACTTTGTTAAAATCTGAACGACACTTAGTCCATTCCTCTTGCTTCTGCTTAAGGCGGGTTAGAATAACAGGCAACGCAATGGATGGATTTTTACGCAATATGTCCATCACATCAAGACCATGATCACCATATAGACGT